>OW964831.1:28270838-28515838 GCA_943142095.1 Ophonus ardosiacus | reverse complement strand
GACACCACGAGGAGGTTGCTCGATCGGATTTATGTCTCGTGTGTATGTGTATTTATTTGTGTTTGTGTCTGCAAAAAAAATTGGATAAAATCTGTTTATTTTTTCACGCTCTATTCGATACTGCTATAAAAAGTAGGGGTTACTATTTAAAATTTATAACTACCCCCTCCCCAGCCTTTCTTGGATGAGGGGGTGAATTTCTTTACAGGATCGGATGTCACCCTCCATATTGTTAAACTTTTATTTAAAACATTTTTTTAATACGGTGCGTGATCCTAAAGATATTCCAGTTGGTACATTAAAATGGGACGACGTACCACGAGGAGGATGCTCGGTCGGATTTAAGTTGCGTGTGTTTGTGTATTTGTTAGTGTTTGTGTCTGCAAAAGAATTTTTTAGATAAAATATACTTATTTTTTCACGCTCGATTGAATTCTGCTATAAAAAATAGGGGTTGCCATTTAAAATTTTAAAACTACCTCCTCCCCAGCCTCCCTTGGGGGTAGGGGGTTGAATATCTTTATAGGATCGGATGTCCCCTTCCATACCGTTAAACATTTTTTAATATGGTGTATGACCCTGAAGATATTCCCGGTGGTACATTAAAATGGGACACTCTATATATATTCGCACGACAAGATTATTATGATGAACATTCTTGTATACAATTCATCTGTAATTGCATATTATTATTGTACCTATACCTATACAAAAAAATGTATTTCAATGGTTTAACATTAGTTTTCTTTGTAGGAAATAAACTACGACTCGCCACGTGGGGGAGTGAGCGTAATCACAGAAAAAGGTGACATCACAGTGAGCTACTTGCTGGTGCAACGCGCGCGTGCCGCCGACAGCGGCAAGTACACATGCAACCCCTCCAACGCCAACCCCAAGTCTGTCATCGTGCATGTGCTTAATGGTGAGTTAACCTATCATATTTCGAAAGGTGTCAGAAATTATGTAGAAAAAATACTGTATGTATTATTTCTACTGGGTGTATCTGAAAAAAAAAAATTAATATACAAAACTTTGAAGTAATAAAAATTTCTGGATTGCTGTCACAAAATTTTATTTACTAAATTCTCGGGTCGACCGGTTTCGAGCTCCACATGAGCCTTACTTAAGTAAAGTTTACTTAAGTAGTTCCATGGGTGTGGTTCACGTAGAACATTTGTTCTTAGTTTTTTATAAAAAGTTTTATATAATTTATTCTTTTATCTTTTGACGAAATCCATGTGCTTTATGTTGCACTTACGTTTTCAGTTATTTCATATATTTTGTTATGCCGTGTATCTAAAATTTTCATAATTCTCATCTCCTGAGGAAGACTCATGTGGAGCTCGAAACCAGTCGACCCGAGAATTTAGTAAATAAAATTTTGTGACTGCAATCCAGAAATTTTTATTACCTCATCAATATATCCAGCCAAGGAACCTTTTCTATCGTACAAAACTTTGTTTTCACTACAGTATAAAATATACTAAAATTTTCTTGAATGTTGAAATATAATATCACGCATGTGTTCGTATCGAATATACTGTGTTGACACAAAACGTGTTCTGAAATAATATGTTGAGTGTATAAACACAATATATTCTGATAATAATGAACACACGAGTGATATTCGTTATGATTATATAATGAATAAATTTGTTGACAAAAATTAAAACAAATTTTAGACCTTTGTTCATAAATAAAATAACGTGTTTATTGGTGGTTACTATGATGACATTACATTAGGGGCCCAGCGAAAACACAAAAGTGATAACACCACATCGTCAAGGGTATTTTCGCTTATCAATACAAGGTAACTAAGTAAAGTTCTTATATACATGTACTCGTAATCATTTTTATATTTTATGTTTCTACATTGCCAAATCATTATTTTACTATTTTATGAATCCGAGCTACACAAAGATTACGCCACTATATTAATTTTACTGAAACTTTTTCCTGACAGTTGTTTTATCAGGACATTAAAAAAGTACTAATTGAAGCAGACGACATTGAAAATCATCGAGAGCAGCTTTGAAAGATATTTTGTCTTTAATTTAAAGTGAAATATACTGCGTGTTCAAAATAAACCCAATTCGGAGTAGGTCTGATCGTTATTCAATTCAAAAGTCAAGTTGTCAAAATTGAAATGTAATTTTAAGAAGAAAAGATAGTAAGATATTGCCATTCGCCGTTTTCTAATTTATTTCCATTTCTAAAGTATGATTCTACAAGAAAAGCTTTATTTTCTTTGGATAACATATTTGGCAATATGTCACGCAAATCTTGTGTCAAATTGACATTTAATTAAATTTAAGACACGTTTTTTTGTTCATAGCCTACTCCGAATTGTTTTTTTTTAACACTCTGTATTTCCCACAGATTGGTTTTCGCAGCATGTAATTTGTGTTGTAATTTTATTTTAATATAAAAATAATGCTGTGCCTCATTGTCAGTAACGAAAGTACTGGTTCAAAACAATTTTATATATACTTCCAAACCTTTATTCAACATCGAAACACACGGATCTAATATGATACATATGTAAGTTTCCCTTTCTCAGACATATGTATACCAGTCACAGTCAAATAGACAAGAGCAACTGGGCCATGGTGAACAGGGCGATGGACAACTGGACGATAAATTAAGAGTTGTGTGTAAATGTGCGTAAGGCTAGGTTATGTTAAAGTTTGTTTAAAAAAATCAGAGCGTCACTTTCAACTATTTTCCCGACTGCAAAAGAACCACGAAATTGTATGCTTGTTAACAGTGAAATTTTTTGTTTTTCGTGACCCAGATGACTCTATCTCCCTTAACCAATGCCTACTTGACTATCGCACAGTGTGATTCGGCTAGTTGAACCTTCGAGCATATACTGACTAGAGAAGTAATTCCCTATACCAGTGCATAGGATGTTGATGTTGTGATCGGAAGACATGTAGGCGGGAGGCTGGAAGTCATGGTGAATTGCAGGCAGTGTTTTGTTGTGATATATGTCACTACTTGTCATTTTACTGTAACCAAACCTTATTTTTACGTGCAGTTTGTGAGTATATCTCGGAGTATATGAAATTGTAATGAAAAATACAAAGAAAGTAAGGATATTTCATTTCATGTGTAAGTAATTGGGATTTTTTTTACGAATAATATATTAAACAAAGTGTAACTTTTAGGTTTCCTACGAATAATGACGTAAGAGTAACGAGACTGAAATTTATTTGAAATAAAGGTGATTTACATATTTCAAAGGCAGCAATTAGTCATTACTTTGTGAAAAAGGTAGTACAAATATTAAAATAATACGCAGTCCGCAATACACCACGGCTTCAATACGCAGTCCGCAATACACCACTGCTTCCGCATGTGTTCCGATCACAACAAACACTGTAAGGCGGCCTCTAGTCAGTATATGCTCGAAGAGTTCAACAATACAAAAATTCTCTAAAATTTATTTCAAACTTTTTTTATTATGTAATAGGCAAATTTACAAATAGAATTACTGTTATTATAGCTCCCGTGCATTAAACTGAGACTGACCTGGAATGCGCACAACCTGAAATTTGTATATCTACAATTTGAAGCTGTCTTGACAGTCTCATACAAAAGTTTTCCTAAGTAAAAGAATTCACAAAAATAAATATTTTACATTTTAATAATTTGGTGTTAATTAGATTAGAATTGTTATAAATATCATATTTAAAAAAAAAAAACATTAAGTATTGTAACGGCCATATTATATTGAAATGGTACAACTTTTGTATTACTGTTAATTGTTCTGTATAACCCGTCCAATCCTACGTGACAGTCCCCGCTGGTGTTGTGCGCAGGGAGAGAAAGTATTCGTGCAGGAAAGAGATAGATAGTATGCACGAGAAATACATTCCGATACATAAGTTATTAAATTATACAATACACAATCCCTTAATATTAAAAAAGCATAGAATACAAGTTGAAAGAAGCTTTCATTCAGAACTCATATTAAATAAATGAGCAATATTTGGGCATGGATATGTATATTTTTATTTATAAAACAACGTTTCGACAACGAAGTAGTCTTCATCAGGTAAAATAATTGTTATTTTATATGATAAAGACATCACTTCGCTGACAAAACATAATTTTATAAATAAAAATATACAAAACTATACCCAAATACTACATTATTTATACAACATATTAGAAAATAAATAACAATTTTTATTTTCTATAATTCGCTTCTCCAGCTTACAAATTCGAAAAAAGGCTTTCCGAAACACTACTAGCTGCAGCAACCCTTTTGGCTATATTCGACGTCAGTACAAGCGGTTCACCGGCCTCGTTTTGTCGTTCATAAAATCAAAATTCGCAATAATTTCATGACTTTGACTATGTAACGCGCGCCCAGTTAATTTACTTTTAAATCTGTAACGGTGTCAGCCGCTACAAGATGTAAAATAAACGATGGGACAGATAAATTGTAAAACTTATAAAAATATTTATTTGAACTAAACTGATTTACTATAAAAATATTTGAACTAAACTGATTTGCTTCTCACTTCATGTAATGACAAGGAAAAACTCGTTATTTTATTTTTCATTTTGTCGCTAAGTTAACTCCTGAAAAAAGCATAACAATAGTCTAGGGCGACTTTACAAATTTAAGTGACGATGGTAGCTTGATCGCTACATTAGCCTCCCCCTCCCCAGACAAAAGGAAAAATAAAAAACCTTACAATGGTTACAAAGGAATGAAATAACAATAGTAAAAACTTAATAACATTAACTTATTTTTCTTCTAACCTCTCCGTGGTCCAGATATTTTTTCTTTTGGTGCAGAAGGCGTTTGTGTCTGTTTGTGTATGTTGTTTTTGGAATGTATTTTTGCTGGTTTAAGTCTGTCTATTGAAATGTTTTGTAATGTGTTGTCTTTTATTATTGTGAAGTATTTGTCTGTTTGTGCTGTTACTTCGTAAGGTCCTGTGTATATAGGGTCTAAAGGTCGTCTGATTGAGTCTGTCCGCACGTAAACGTAGTCTGAATAAAAAAGGTCGGGGTGTATAAAACGAGGTTGGTTTTTTGTATGTCTTGGAGCCGTTGCTTTTAAAGTTGTCATGAATTTTCTTAGTTTTTGTACGTATAGTGGGATATTTATATTGCTCATGTAGTTTTCGGAAATTCTGTGCTCTATTTCTCCTGGTAAGCGTAATTGTGTTCCGTATACTAATTCTGCGCAACTACATTGAATATCTTCTTTGATAGTACTACGTATTCCTAATAAAACTATTGGGAGGTTATCAACCCACTCATCGGGGTAATTACAGGTTTTTAAAGATGTTTTTAATTCTTTGTTAAATCTTTCTATGATCCCATTTGATTCCGGATGATAAGAAGTAGTTCTTGTTCTACTGCAGTCTATTAAGGTTAATAGTTCTTTAAAAAAATTTGACTCAAATTGTTTTCCGCGATCTGTTGTAATTTTTGTTGGAACTCCGAATCTAGCTACCCACCCGCCTATAAATGCTTTAGCTATTGTTTCTATTTTGACATCTGTCAGTGGTATCGCTTCTGGCCATCTTGTAAATCTGTCTATGATAGTGAGTAGATAACGGAATCCTCGAGAAGTTGGTAATGGCCCGATAATGTCTAAATGTATAAATTCGAAACGGACAGAAGGTAATTGGAATGTGTGTATTGGAGATTTTGTATGTTTAGTTATTTTGCAAGATTGACATTTATTGCATTGTTGTGTCCATTCTTTAATGTCAGTGTGCATATTTGGCCAAACGAAGTTGATGATATTAGTTTGCGTGTTGCTCTAATTCCTGGGTGTGATAGGTTGTGGATTTGTTCGAAAACTGACTTTCGGAAGGGGGTAGGTATAAAAGGTCTAAGTTTGTTTGAAGATGTGTCGCAGAAAAGATGTAAATTTGTGTTTGGGAATTTAATTTTTTTAAGTCGAATGGATGTATTTTTATTTTTGATTATATAATCGATTTCTTTATCTAGTTTTTGATGGTGTGCCAAATTGTCATATTTGATGTGTTGTATGCTGTTAATTGATGATGTTTGATTGCGTGATAATGCGTCTGCAGCGTTGTTAAATTTACCTTGTATGTGTCGTATATCTGTAGTAAATTGAGAGATGAAATCTAAATGACGTATTTCTCTTGGTGAGAGTGTGGAAGAATTTTTGTTAAATGAATATGTTAGTGGTTTGTGGTCTGTTAAAACGAAAAATTCTTGTCCTTCGACATAGTAACGGAATTTCTTAATTGCCAAGTAAATAGCATATAATTCTCGACTAAAAGTACTATATTTCTTTTCAGTTGGTGTGAAAGTTTGGGAGAAAAAGGCTAAAGGTTTCCATTCGCCATTTTCAAACTGTTGTAGGACTGCGCCCGCGCCAGAATTTGAGGCATCTACCATGATGCTGGTTGGTGTGTTAGGTTTTGGGGTTGTTAAAGTGGTTAGATTAATCAATGCGTTTTTGATATTTTTGACAGCTGTCAATTGTGTTTGATTAAGTGATAAATGTTTAGTTTTTGGTGTTTTGTTGTCTATTAATTTGTTGAGGGGTTCTAGAATAGTCGCGCAATTTGGAATAAATTTGTGATAAAAATTAATAAGGCCTAAAAATTCGCGTAACTGTTTTTGTGTGCTTGGAATGGGAAAAGTTTGAATTGCTTCAACTTTTGATGGTGAAGGCATAATGCCATTTTTGTTAATTTGGTGACCTAGGAATTCTATTTGAGGTAAACCAAATTGACATTTTTCAAGGTTAATAATGATGCCATATTGTTGTAATCTGTCGAAAAGTAATTGGAGGTGTTGAATATGTTCTTCTTCTGACTGGCTGGCAATGAGCCGGTACAAGATGTAAAATAAACGATGGGACAGATAAATTGTAAAACGTATAAAAATATTTATTTGAACTAAACTGATTTACTATAAAAATATTTGAACTAAACTGATTTGCTTCTCACTTCATGTAATGACAAGGAAAAACTCGTTATTTTATTTTTCATTTTGTCGCTAAGTTAACTCCTGAAAAAAACATAACAATAGTCTAGGGCGACGTTACAAATTTAAGTGACGATGGTAGCTTGATCGCTACAAATCCTCCCATAATTTCTGCCTCAGTTTGTACTTTTCTCGAACTTAACAGCAGCAGAGTTAGGGCAGAATGAGCTCCGTTCCATATTTCCACCCCCACCACAGTCTATGAACCATTGCGCATCTTAACCCAACTGTCAACTAAGACTAGATGGGCTGTACAATTTAGGCGATACGAGCTCTCTTGGATTTTTTTTCGTGGGTAGGATGGAAATCTTCATAGACACCAGTACTCATCCGGAGCTACTGGTAGTGTCGGATTCTTACCGGCTAAAACCATCCTCCCTTACTGCCCAATAAGATGTGGACCCGCCAAAGGCATTATTACTCTCCATCAATATTGTTGTCTCGTTATCGCAGTCTCAATTCATTCTCCATATCTCTCTCTCTCTTTCTCTCTCTCTCTCATCCTCTCGTCGTGCTCTTTTCCCTTCATCACGTGTTCCATGAAGTGCGTGATGATGTTCCACTTCTCTTTGTCGGCTAGCATAAGCTGGACTAAATTGACTATCGTTAACCTGTTACCTAAACCGTTCTCCATGCTGTCTCTATAAAGCGTCCAATTGTTACAGTAGAAGATTGTATGCTCTGCTGAGTCCTGATCCTCACAGTACATGCATTTACTACTTGTCGCTTTGCCTATCCTGTGCAGGTAGTTCTGGAAACATCCGTGACCACTTAGGACTTGTGTAATGTGGTACGTCAATTTTCCAAATTTGCGTTCTAGCCATGACCTAATATCGGGCATTACTCTGTGCAGCCATACATTGCCTCTATCTGCTAGCCATTGGTCCTGCCATTTTTGAGGTGTTTCGTCCTGCGGTACAGGTTCTTCTTCCATCCTACACCTGTACGTTGTTACTCTTGCTTCAATGACAAGATCCAGTTGTGTTGAACTAGCTATAATTTGGGCTGCTTTCGTGGACAGAGTTCTGTATCCTCTATTTATGCCTATGGCTAGTTTCCTATTCAGGCTGCTAAGTAGCTGCATGCACTGTTTGTATCGGGTTGCTTCTCCCCATACAGGTGCCGCGTACAGTACTATGCTAGTAGCCACGGATACTAGTAGCTTACGCTTCATGTCTGTTGGGCCGTCGATTCTCGGTAAGAGCTTTTTTAGTGCTTCTACTGTGTTGTTTGCTTTCAAGACTACATGCTGTACATGTGGTAAGAAGGTTAAGTTCTTATCAAACAAGACTCCCAGGTACTTGACCGTTGTTCGGGGTTCGACTAATTGTCCGCAGACTCGGAAGCTAATTGGGTTATATCCTCCCTACCAGCATAATTGCCTCCGTCTTTTCTTTCGCTAGCTTCATGTCATTCTGCTCAATCCATTCCTCTATCGTGAGGAGTGTGTTGTTAACTTTGGTGCTCAGCATCTCTTTTCTTTTGTCTACTGTCAATATCGCCAGATCGTCGGCAAAAGCTATAAGCTTTACATTATTCGGTACTGGAAGGTGCAAGATGCTGTCGTAAAAGACGTTCCATAACACCGGGCCAAGTATAGAACCTTGGAGAACTCCGCAGGTAAGCTGAAAAATTTTCCCATCGTAGTCTATCCATCGGTTGTTTAAATAACTCCCGATAACATTGATCAAGTACCTGGGTATATTGGCTGCAAAAAGAGCATCTATTATCTTCGGCCAAGGCACCGAGTTGAAGGCATTCTTTATATCTACTGTAACGAGGCAGTATAGTCTTCTTCCTCTGCCGCTGCCTTTCGACATCTCCGCTTTTGCCGTCTGTTTTAGAACGTCCATCGCCTAAATCGTTGATTTGCCTTTCCTAAATCCGTACTGGTGGTCTGATAGAATATCGTTGCTTTCTAGGTACGTAGTAAGCCTTGTGCAAATCAGCAACTCAAGCAGCTTTCCGTTTGTATTTAGCAGGCATAAAGGTCTGTATGCGGATGGAGCCGTTATGTCTGTCTTCCCTGGTTTTGGGTTTAGGACTAGCTCCGCTGCCTTCCATCGTTGAGGGAAATTTCCCGTACTTAGTATGGCATTCAGTGTCGGCAGAAACCATGTTGGTCTTGACAATGCTACCTGTTTGGTGATTTCCGGGAGATGCCATCCAAACCCGGTGCTTTTTTGTTGCTCATTCTGTTTCCTGCTTCCATTACTTCTGCTTCCGTAAAAGGGGGAGCCATGGCACAATCCATGCCCACCTACTCCCTGGTTCTGTGTTTTGGAAACAGTTCTTTTATTATTTTAGCAACCGTTGCGCTGTCTGGTTTGGTCGGAATAGTCAATTTAGTCCTCTTCACCACAAGTTGAAATGGCCTACCAAAGACATCATCCTCGACGGAGTTTACCAGCTCCGCCATTTTACTCTTTTCGCTGTTCTGATTTTAAGGCTTAGTACCCGTTTCACCTCCTTGTACTTCTGCCTTGCCTCCTCAACTAGAACTGGTATCGCTGCGCGCGCTCTTGCTCTTTGATATAGCCTTCGTCGTTGAACACATTCCTTCCTTGTCTCCGCAATCTCTGGATTCCACCAGTAAACAGGTGGTTTATTCTGTCGGAATGGTTTCTGCTTGCTCATGCTCACGGTACGTAGTGACTCTAATCCCTTCTCCATCTGTTCTTCGTCCGTTGCTTCTGGGAGTTGTAAAAGCTCGAAAGCCACTTTGTCTTTATCTAACGTTTTGATGTTCCACCTGTGTCGGTTTAGTGCTACCATCTTTTCCTGTTTTTGCCTGGCAAAATTAAAGAAGATATACATGTGTGGACTATATGGTTCTTTATATGGGTCCGTGTTCCATCCTTTGATAGCATCAAATTTTCTCGGTGAGCAGGCTGTTACGTTGATAAAAGACGTGCCGTTTGCATTACCGAAGGTCAGAATGTGCCCCGTATTGCAGGTGCAAAAATCGTACCGATAGAATAGTTCTAGCAATTTGTCACCTCTCAGATCGACGTATAGTGATTCCCATACACTGTGTTTGGCGTTGAAATCGCCTGTGAGGATTATCTCGTGCTTTGCGTTCTGTAGTTCTTGCGATAGATCTTCGAGGAAAGTGTCGTACTGATCTCTGGTACAGTTCGGTGTGATATAGCAAGACAATATTCTAATATCATCTATTTCTATCCAGGTGATATTCTTACTATGATAGAAGTTCGAAGCTCTCTTGGCTTGGGACTTCGGAAGTGTGCGTGTGCAGAGCTCTCTGAGCGCGGGGCCACCGAACTTGTACTTAGCAGTGAAGTTAACAGTAAAACAAACCAATTCGGAGTAGACTTTGACCAGAGAAACGTATGTCTGATCGTTATTCAATTCAAAAGTCGAGTTGTCAAAATTAAAATGTATTTTTAAGAAGAAAAGATAATAAAAAAGGAAACAGATATTTTATTTACAGATGTTGAAAATATTATCCATTATTCTCAAGCCACAAATACACTCGTCGTTTCATGTTTTCGGTTACTCTAATTAGCATTTCAGGTGTTATATCTTCTAAAAGTCTTAAAATATTCATTTTCAAATTCATTAAATTTTAAGGTCGATTTTTAAACACAATATTTTTTAAGTATGAGAAGAAAAATCTGTTGTGGCCAGCACAAGACCTTCCGTCAAATCGATGTATTTTGTACATATCCCATACCAAAAGGTCCTTGGAACAGATTCTATATAATATCATGTAAAATCGAACACGAACACATACTATTTTTTACAAATTCCATACCAAAAGTTCATTTGAAAAGGTTCTACAATATTCTAATATCATCTATTTCTATCCAGGTGATATTCTTACTATGATAGAAGTTCGAAGCTCTCTTGGCTTGGGACTTCGGAAGTGTGCGTGTGCAGAGCTCTCTGAGCGCGGGGCCACCGAACTTGTACTTAGCAGTGAAGTTAACAGTAAAACAAACCAATTCGGAGTAGACTTTGACCAGAGAAACGTATGTCTGATCGTTATTCAATTCAAAAGTCGAGTTGTCAAAATTAAAATGTATTTTTAAGAAGAAAAGATAATAAAAAAGGAAACAGATATTTTATTTACAGATGTTGAAAATATTATCCATTATTCTCAAGCCACAAATACACTCGTCGTTTCATGTTTTCGGTTACTCTAATTAGCATTTCAGGTGTTATATCTTCTAAAAGTCTTAAAATATTCATTTTCAAATCCATTAAATTTTAAGGTCGATTTTTAAACACAATATTTTTTAAGTATGAGAAGAAAAATCTGTTGTGGCCAGCACAAGACCTTCCGTCAAATCGATGTATTTTGTACAAATCCCATACCAAAAGGTCCTTGGAACAGATTCTATATAATATGTAAAATCGAACACGAACACATACTATTTTTTACAAATTCCATACCAAAAGTTCATTTGAAAAGGTTCTACAAATCCAATAAAATTATCGCATAAAAACACACTAAGTAAAATGCACTTGACACTTCCTTCATCTTCTTCACACAGTCCTTTCTTTTTCAAGTCTTCTGCGATACAATCTTTCCATCTTTTCTTTGGCCTTTCTCTGCATATCACTTGCGAGGAACACTATGACACCAATTTTAGATCCTATACTTTCTATATTTGGTTTTGCACTTGCAACTGACATCTGTCAATTAAAATTTTTCGAATATACCTATCAGCTGTTTACATGATAAATAGCAAAGCTGACTAATTTTTGAAAATTAATTCATTTATAACGCTTTAAATCTACATCTATTGAATATGAAGGAAAATGTATAAACAAACCGTATAGAGAGGAGTATTTTCTTTAATATGTATAATAACAAAAAGTCAAAAAATAATATTTAACTGCGTTTTTTTAAGAAAAACTGTTAAAAACTTCAAATAAGGGTACTTCCGGTGGATCAATTATAGCCAAAATCTAATCAACTCTTCATATGGTTGTACAGAAGAGGAATACGAAAGAATTATAATTTTTAGAATTGTAGTATTGGAGTTATCGTCGGAGAAAAATTTGTCACACACGGACACACATACACACGGACACCACACATACACACGGACACACACACACACGGACACACACACACACACACACACACACTCACACACACATACAGACATCATCTTAAAAATGGTATATTCGTATTGTAGGGACCCTAAAACGTGCTTATTCATTAAAAACTCACCACCGAATTTTTTGATCAAAGAATTACCTTCCTCACCTAAAGGTGACGGAAGGTAAAAAAGTCGAGACTTGTTAACTCTGGAAATCTTGGTGGCCATAAATTTCTATTAATTAATCTTTCATCAAAAAATTCTTGTATTTGATTTGCTGTATGAGCAGGAACACTGTGCTGTTGAAAAAATCCGTGTTGCAGTTCTTCATTATTCAATTGTTCTATAAAAGGAGTCAATTTGTTCAATATAAAAATTTGCATTTACGTTTTCATGAAAAAAAATTGGTACTATGCGCCTTCTTGAAACTGCAACCCAAAGACCAGTTTAACCGGATGAAGAGGCGTCTCAACAAACGCATAGGGATTGTCTGAAGACTGAAGCCGCATATTTTGGGAATTTATATATGCATCAAGATGAAACCACGCTTCATCACTGAAAAAAGTAATATTTAAAATTTCGTCATTATTGATGTTGTCCAAAAACCAGTTACAGTAATTTATTGTAGGTTGAATATCTCGGGGTGGATTTTGATGAAATAGATGAATTTTATAGGGGAACAGTTTCAAATTTTTTTTTCAAAATCGTATGTGTGTTTACCATCGGATAGATTTAGCTCTTAACTGATCCTTCGAACGGATGCCAATGGGGTCTCCTTCACAATTTGTCTGACATTATCAAGTACTTCGGCTGTTCTCTTCCTTGGTCTTCCGCTACCGGTTTTTCTTTCAACACTTCCATTTTCCCGAAATAACGCTACAGTTGTCTTTACAATCTTGTAAATAGCATTATAAGTGTAATCTGCTGATTCACGAGGGAAAATTTTCCAGAAATTCATTATAACAGGCAGAAAAAGAATATTGCCATTCGCCGTTTTCTAATTTATTTCCATTTCTAAAGTACGATTCTACAAGAAAAGCTTTAATTTCTTTGGATAAAATATTTGACAATATGTCATACAAATCTTGTGTCAAATTGACATTTAATTAAATTTGAGACATATGTTTCCCTGTTCATAGCCTACTCCGAATTGTTTTTTTTTAACACATAAGTCGGGTGAGATGGCGCAGTGGGTAAGATGGAGCAGGTGAATTATTTCTATACTATAAGTACAAATGGCATGTAAGGGATGTGTAAAGATTGACTTCAAAATAATGCAACAGTTTCATAATTTTGTTTTTTTTTTTTTTTGTTGTTGTTTAAGATTACAAGTCTTATAAATATCTATAAAGAGTCGTTAATGCTATGGAAAAGTACACCTACTTGGACATTTTTACCTAATGTTGCCACTCCTGATGCTGTACAATAAATCTGTAAATGTTGTTTCCAGCACTTGAAACTTTCAGCAGTCATACCTGTGAGGTATCCTGAGGATCTTATTCCCAACGACATATACCTTGGAATATTTTGTTCAACTTGATTATTTGTATCAGGCATTTTGACTATATTTTCAGTATTTAACTTTTCTTTTAGGATCTTTATTTACATATATTTTATTCAATTTTGACGTCTTAAACTGCCATTATTAACTCCATAGCAACAATATAAGTAACATTTTATTCACAAGTGAATTAATTTTTTTTAAATTACTCTCACAATTTTTTTAACTCACTCTGCAACAAATAATGCATTTAAAATAACATCAGGCATGAAAATAACACTCACCACAGTATTTATTAGATCTTATAAGTTATTTTCATTATTTTTCACGACACGAATGCCAGACAATAATACTTTTTTGAATAGATGTCTTGACGTCTATCATTGACGATTGTCGTGCACAGCCTACTAACTGATTAGTTTTTTATTATGTCAAAATTAAATAATATAATGTTTTTTATTATTATTATGTCGTCAAAATTGAATAAAATATTGTATAAACTATGTGAGGTAAGAATGTTTATTCATTTGAAGAATTTAACTCATGTATAAACATTATCTAGATCACTTGGTATATAAATATCTATTATACATATATTTGTACATGTCATAATAATAATTAATAATATACAACAGCAATTTTAGATTAATACTTATCTGTAAAAGAAAAAGCAGTACATGAGAACTCCGCAGCATAGTGGTAGCGTGTTCTCATTTTGTTCCAGGGGTACTGGGTTCAAACAAAACGCACTTCTTTAATTTTTATTTATTCTAATTATTTTTTATTTAATTTAAATAAATATGTTTGGTTTGAACTTAGCATCCCTGAACAGAAAGCAAGGACGCTACGATTGTACTCGATTGTGCTACAGAGTACGTGTGTCCTGATATTTCGTTTACAGAGAATAATAAGTATTACTTTAATATTGCTACATTTCTTATTTTCCTTTTTCCTTTCCGGATTTCGAGCGCCATTCGGTAGAGAATTTAATAAGAGTTGTATTGTAGTTGTAGCTGAATAAATATTTGAAAAATAATAGTGGTTGAATTTCTGGGAATCTTGCAGATTGTAATATGAAATTTAATAAATGTAGGCCTTGAAGTTCCATTTCGTTTATTGCTGTATATTCAAAAGTAAAAATAACACAAACAATAAATATAAAATTAGTGTCATCAATAATCTAATTGATAAAAGTATTCTTTTCACATACAATAAATTTCACAAACAGAATATTATACATATTTTAAAGTGTTACGAGCTAATGGATATCATATATATATATATATATATATATATATATATATATATATATATATATATATATATATATATATATAAATAAATATATAAATAAAAGATTACATACTATTCAAGAACGTAAAATTACTACAATTTTTCTGGATGAAAGGAAACTGAAGAAGAATGGGGATTCCACTATTTTTTGATTTTTTTATGTTATGGCATTGATTATATATACTACGTACACAGATTGACAGTTCTTATGGCGCTCATGGAAACTGCGAACATAATTCAAACAGGTACACTAGATGTCACTAACTTACATATTCT
This sequence comes from Ophonus ardosiacus, assembly GCA_943142095.1. Taxonomy (NCBI): domain Eukaryota; kingdom Metazoa; phylum Arthropoda; class Insecta; order Coleoptera; family Carabidae; genus Ophonus; species Ophonus ardosiacus. The sequence goes on along the minus strand of OW964831.1, from coordinate 28,500,700 downwards.
AGCATCTATTTATAAATTTTATATTATCTTCGTTCCGAAGGACGGGACTAGCCTATTTCAAGGGGAGTTAGTCATACGGTCATACCTCACTTGGAGCGACTAGCGAGTGGCGGGATAAATCAGAGAATCAGATAATTTTTCTAGCTCGCTTCTCGCTTCGCTTATTTTTTATTTACTCGACTTTTGCTTATGAAGTCGAAACACACATTTGCACACATTATATGAAATTTTCCGAAAAATTTAATTGTGGTAGTTTCGAACAATCATGAATTATAAATTATTACTTTAAAGAAAAACTTTTATTAAAAAACTGCTATGTGTAATTTGTATTTTGTATTGATATACATTATCAGGTATTTCCACTTTTACCACGGAATTTTCCCTTTCTCTACCCGACTCTTTGGTGTGAATTTGCAGTAAAGAAAATGATACATATAAACAAAACATATAATTGTCTGTCAACCAAAAATGATAGATTTAAAATTTTTACATAAACAAACAAAATATTAAATGGCCATATTGATTGGATTTAATCGAACTGAAGTCAAGAAATTAAGAAATATTCCTTTATATTACAAAAGTGAGAGATTAAAATGTAAAGATTAAAGCAGAATGTATAAGTAGCTCATTGAAATTCTAAGAAATATTTATTGCTTTGTTCCTTCATTTTATGGTCACTATTGTCATTATGTAGGTAGGTACCGACATCTTAGAACATCACTCAAGGCCAAGTTACTGTAATAAACCATATTGAATGAAAATTGAAAATATATAATATGAAATTGAAAGTGTAATTTGCATTTATGCGGTTACATTCTTACATTTTCTAAAAAAAAATATCATCCTCCTGTATATGGTATAATATTATTTACACATTATTATATGCAATTAAATTACATAAAAAAATTAATATCGTTCAATAATATTTCTCAAATAAAACAGAAAATCTGTTTATTTCTCAAAAATAGCGAGGCTAATTTAAAATTATAATAGAATAATATCATTGATTTCATAACCCGAATCTGTAATTCTATATCAGAGAATCGGTTCCACTACTCGGAACCGGAACCGCAGATCGGTTCCATTACCCGGAACCGACGATCGATTCCACTACTCGGAACCGCAGATCGGTTCCACTACCCGGGTACCCGGATAGTGTTGGAACCGGGTACCCGGTCCCAAATTTTTCCGGTTCTTGACAGCACTAGTACCTACATACGTATCTCGCATAACTGAAAAACGGAAAGCCGTAGAAAGTTAAAATTTTGTATTTAGGACTGTTATAACATCTAGTTGTGCACATCTCTTTTTGGTGATTACATAACTTTTGGTATGGGGTCCAGTGGCCGCGTGCCTGAGTGTTTGGTCGCGAACCCAAGGGAACCGGGTTCGATCCCGACGGGCGCCAAATATTTCCAATTTTAAATGGCACAAAAGTGACCCCTGTGGTGCACTCTCCACACCAGCTATGAGTGCCCGTGAGGTAACGCCTGGTAAGCGCCCACACGGTAAAATATATCGTCATCATTACCGATGTCTACATGTGTTGTAGATACTGGCACACGCAGTAATCAGAAATGGGTAATATGCCGTGCTGATATATATATTTTTTTATTTTATAACTTTTGGAAGTGGTACTTTCCTTGAAGCCTATAATAGATTTTAATATATAATCCAAAACTTTTCAAATTTGGTATATAAGACTTTTATATCAATGGGAATAACATAATTGATTTTAGTTAAAATGGTCTACCAGGAAGTGATACTTTACTTTAAGCTGTTATCAGGTTTTCTTGAAAAAAAGGTGTTATTTTTATTTTAGAAATAAATGCTTCAAATAAAAGTTTTTTCTACTTCCATGCGTGAAGTGAGTACTTCACGTATCAATTTTTATCTGTGAAGTTTGAGTTTTTGCACACGGTGCGTGAAGTAACATTTCACGCACCGTTCATTATTTTAAATATTACAAACTGAATTGTATTTTAATAAAACAAAGCTGTTAAACACCCGTAACATTGGTAACCATGGTTACACAAGTCGATAATACAGAGGCTTTATGTTTAAAGAATGAGAATATGAAGAAAAAATATATTTTATTGCAAGGTCGTAGAAAAAGTATAGTATGTAACACGTGTGTGAAGCCTATTTTACATTCGGGTGGTTTGCAACACTCGCCTTGTAAAAATGTCAGCTTCACACACTTGCCACATAATATACCATTAGAGAATTGAATTCTGCGTCGAAAACATCAAGTATGATTAAATTAGCTCTTTGTATAAGCGAGATATGTAAATTTAAAAATTATGTACTTTTTGATTCCTGTAATTAAGTTTGCTATGAGTTAGTACAAAAAAAAAATAATAATTTAATGTCAATGTCAAAATATGTCAAATACGTGCAATTTTATGATTGGGTCTGTTATAATACATATTTTAGTTATTAACAAAATATATATAGTGCAACAGGCTTACAAGGAAGTCATGTGGTGTCCACATCAGATTTTTTTTTGTATTTTATGTTCAGTATAAATAATAATAGGCTACTTGCGTAGCTTTTTTTATTTAATATTTTTGAAGAGACGGTAAAAACTTGCTGTTTTTTTTTGACAAAATTTTTATTAATTAGCCAGAAAAAAAATAAAGAAATTTGATTATTTGAATTGCCGCCATGCATGACGTAGAATTACGCCGCACCAATGAATGGCCGTAAAGCCATAGCGTGGTACCGCCCCACACCAACGGCATGTTTATGCGGGTAATGTTGATCTCCTATTTGACGTTTGGAGGTTAGTATTTTAGTTTGTCTTTTTGGTATCGATATTTTAAATTACATATAACTACCTATGTATTTATTTGTGAAGTAATTAATGTATTTGAGAGACCAGAGAGAGAAAAAAATGAACTAATGTCAAATTCAAATTAAAACTTTCTCGCTCGCCATGCCATCTATACGTTACATTTTTACACATGGTTTCCTTCTCCGGTTCAATATAATGACGTCACAGAAAATTTTCTTTCTTAAATTACTAAAAAACAAATATTTTTTTTAAATAAAATTTATATTTTTATATATGTTTTCAACATAACATTACGTATATAGTGATAGAAATCGGATTTTTATTACCACGCAAGTAGCCCATTGTTCCGTAAATAAAGTGTTCAATATTATTTTATAAATGTTCAATATCTTCCGGAACAAGTTGTTTTCCGATGAGTAGATTTGAGAATTAATGAAAACTGAAAAATGACGTCTGGTATCTGGTATCGCAACGTCGATGGGCGTTGGCATCTTTCGATACCCGTCGAAATTGTTTCCCAATGAGTGGCTTTGAGAAATAATGAAAACCTCAAAAACGACGTCTATAGGCGTAGGTATCTTCTGACAACCGTCGAAGTTGTTTTCCAATGAGTAGTTTTGAGAATTTATGAAAACTCAAAAACGACGCCTTGCGTCGCGACGTCTATGGGCGTCGGCATCTTCCGACACCCGTCGAAGTTGCTTTCCAATGAGTAGTTTTGAGAATTTATGAAAACTCAAAAACGACGCCTTGCGTCGGGACGTCTATGGGCGTCGGTATCTTCCGACACCCGTCGAAGTTGTTTTCAGATGAGTAGTTTTGAGAATTTATGAAAACTCAAAAACGATGCCTGGCGTCGCGACGTCTATGGGCGTCGGTATCTTCCGACACCCTTCGAAGTTGTTTTCAGATGAGTGGTTTTGAGAATTTATGAAATCTCAAAAACGATGCCTTGCGCCTCGACGTCTATGGGCGTCGGCATCTTCCGACACCCGTTGAAGTTGTTTTCCAATGAGTAGTTTTGAGAATTTATTAAAACTCAAAAATGACGCCTTGCGTCGGGACGTCTATGGGCGTCGGTATCTTCCGACACCCGTCGAAATTGTTTTTTGATGAGTGGTTTTGAGAATTATTGAGAAGTCAATAACGACGCCCGGCGTATGCACGTCAATGGGCGTCGATGTCTGTCGTCACCCTTCAAAGTTGATTCTCGATGAGGAGTTTTGAAAATTGTTTACTCAAAAACGACGCGTCACGTATAATAATAATTTGTTTTTTTTTTCTTGTTGCTATAAGAAATTGTATTTTATTTTTCCAAATAAAGTAACTACTTAGTTAAGAATGCATTCATTGTTTTCATGTTTATTTTTAATAGAAATACAAAGACATGTAGAATAATATTTCATTTTAAATTATGTAGCAAGGAAAAGATTGTTTGAATGCGGAGGTAGTGTCATCTGTCGATCTGCGACTTAACCGAAAATTCACTATTGCCATCTAGAAATGAGCGACTTTTGGGTGTTGCCTTATTTTCTGCAGTAAAAATTTATCTGTGTACGTAGTATATATAATCAATGGTTATGGTATTTTTAAATGCAGAAATTCCCTAATTTTTTTTTTTTTAATTCGGCTTCTTTTGGAAGAAAAAAAAATGGCAAATATTTGGTATCCACCGTGTCCCGCCTTACGATGTAATCGAACCCAGTACTGGAGGGAGAGCACTGGCATTATATCGTGCTTTCTCTCTCAGCGGCTGCTATTACCCAGAGGTTCTAAACCATTTGTACTGAAACATATTGTGCGGCTAAAGTTATACCGCTTTATATTTGAAAATATCATTTTGTTCTTATTTTCTTTTCTATTACATACAGGGTTAGTTAAAAGTATGGAGACGGCGATTTATTGTCGTTAATATTCATTTTAGGAAATTATGTTCAATACAAAAGTTTTTTAAGAAATTTTGATCTACATTTGAGAATACTCAAATTTTTTTTTTCTTCAATTTTTTTTGAGGTACGCTTGTCCGCGTAATTTTTTTAAATGAGAACCTATTAATTTTACTCTACCATTCGATAGAGCGTTTTTTTCTCTTTGCAAAGGTATTTTTGTTTTTGTTTTTTTTTTTCAATTTATTTTAATAAAATTTTTACAAGGAAAAACACCTGTTCAAGTATGTACGAATAGTAGGTACATCTAAGATAGACAAAATTATTTCCAATAAAGTTGTCGGTCACAATCTTATCATTAAAAACAAATTAATAACTAAGTAAATTACATCGCTCGAGTTTATTTATCGCTTCGCTTTTGTCTATCTTAGATGTAATTACTATTCGTAAATACTTGAGCCGGTGTTTTTCTTTGTAAAAATGTTATTAAAATAAATTGAAAAAAACAAAAACAAAAATACTGTTGCAAAGAGGAAAAAAACGTTCTATCGAATGGTAGAGTAAAATTAATAGGTTCCCATTTAAAAAAATTACGCGGACAAGCGTAACTCAAAAACAATTGAAGAAAAAAAAATTTAAGTATTCTCAAATGTAGATCAAAATTTCTTAAAAAACTTTTGTATTGAACATAATTTTCTAAAATGAATATTAACGACAATAAATCGCCGTCTCCATACTTTTAACTAACCCTAACATGATTATTTAAATTAGTATATTGTAAGTTAAAGTTTATTAGTATGTAAGTATTTGTAAAAATAATAGCGTGTAGTCGCATAATTACCATAGCGAAATATTCAGTGGAACAGTCTGGCAGTCACTGGTTTGTTGATGGGAACGCCCACTTACAGTGTCGGCCAATAAAAGAGAGCCGGGTTCTGTTGCGTCATCAAGCCCGAAAAAATCCGCGCGTTTTGAAAGTGCAATGTATTTTAGCATTTATATAAAAAGTTATAAAACATAAAGAAAAGAAATTTGCGTCAATAACACAGGTATATGGGAAGAATTATTTATGTATATAATTTATATAAAATTCGATATGAGTGGAATCCCCTATTATATATATTCCAAAATACCTTTTGACTTTAAACTTAATGCAGTTGTGAATAAACTTATTAAAGATTCTAATATTATTACTTTTCTGTACAGTTTAATCAATGTCATTTACCAATTCAAGTGAGGACATTGCGAAAAGATTTATGTTGGTGAGCATCACAACCCAAGAGAGTATATCAACATCAATATCATTGCAATAATCGTAAGGCAGAACAGAGTGCGTTGTGCAAACGTCATTACTTAACAGGTCATTAATTTAATTTTCAAGATGTATAATCGATTATTGTATGAAATATGTCACATCAATATAAACATACAACAATCAAAAATTAAACTGATTTCAGAAACAATTTAATACACTTAAATAAGCTTATTTATAATTTTCAAATTTATCGCTTTTGTTTTCCTTTTGTTAGTTATACTATTTCTTTTTAACGAATTCACTGTTTGCCATTTTGTTATAAATAACACTGAAACTTAAATCGTCGCTCTACTAGAAATGCGGCCCTCTATTTTACATGCAATATTATATATATATATAAAAAAAATATATATATATATCATCACGGCATATTACCCATTTCTGGGTGTGCCAGTATCTACAACACATGTAGACATCGGTAATGATGACGATATATTTTACCGTGTGGGCGCTTACCAGGCGTCACCTCACGGGCACTCATAGCTGGCGTGGAGAGTGCACCACAGGGGTCACTTTTGTGCCATTTAAAATTGGAAATATTTGGCGTCAGTCGGGATCGAACCCGGTTCCCCCAGGTTCGCGACCAGACACTCAGGCACGCGGCCACGGGACCCCATAATATATATATATATATATATATATCAGCAGATGATGCCCGAAACGTCCTATGTATTTATGTCTTTTGAATATACAACAATAAATTTCAAGGCCTACATTACATTTATTAAATTTCAACGTAGAATATTTAATCAACGTTAAAAAATATCTTTGAACCGCAATGTAGAACAATTTTCTTCTTAATACATAATGTATACATTGTAGTATGAAACTTGGAATTTACAAAATAGAGACAATATTGATAAAGTTGAAAATCCAATTAGCAGTATCTATATTGTTCCCTCATGCGTATTCTCTAGTTTATCTATTGAATTTGACGGCACAGAATAAGTTTACGTTTATCAGCTGTTAACTGCAGCGTTAGTGGACCACTGTAGGAGAAATAACTATAAAGCTCAGAACAGAAAACTACCACTGATAACATTGTTCACCTCAACAAAGACACCTACATTGAAAATGAAATTAATGCTACTTTGGGAAAAAGTTGGCAGTGTGCGCTATCTTCAGCAATGGACGCTTTGCAATAAATACCATTTGTTTCATTATGAGAACAATTGTAATTCTTCAACGTCCTAAGGAAATGTAACGAAGCGTAAGATTGATAGTGTGTAGTTTTGTATGTACTGTAGCAAACTTGTGGCAAGTAGATATGGTACGTTAATACGAACAAACAGCTTTTGAGGCAAGGCTTATTTTTAATCAAAAGCAACAGTTGTGAATGCTACTTCAATCTTAAATAATGACATTGACAAATATGAAAGGTTGTAACAACATAAATAAATAAATATATCATCACGGCATATTATCCGTTTCTGGGGGTCTATTCTAATTCATAGCCATATGTGCTATCCGCTATCCATTATATAAGTTTCACTACTAGCCAACAGATGGATTCAAGTCAGATAGGGGGATGGGGACCCCCATCTGTTGGCTAGTAGTGGAACTTATATAACGGATAGCGGATGGCTAGTAGTGGAACTTATTAATATTGCCAGATGTCAAGTTGACAAGTAGTTCGGCTTTTCAATTTTGTGATCAAATACTTGTGTTCGTGTGTTATATCAATAATATTTGATTAATATCTATATATTGTAAGTACCTATTTAAATTATAATAATTATTTATAATTCTAACAAATCGCACACGTGGCTATCCGACTTAAATTCATCTGTTGGCTAGTAGTGGAACTTATACAGCGGATAGCGGATAGCACATGTGGCTATGAAATTGGAATAGACCTCCTGGGTGTGCCAATCTGCTTTATCACAGATATCGGTAATGATGATATTTGTACCGTGCGGGTGCTTACCAGGCGTCATCTCACGGGAACTCATTTTTGGCGTGAAGAATACGCCACTACAGTATTTTTTATTTAATAAGACAATGTGAAACTTTGTTCTTTTATTGTGGAAATATAACATTTGACTAACATTCTATAATATCAGATTATTTTTTTTTTTCATTCATAGATCTCCATAATACTTTGTATTGTTGAGAAAGCTTACCAAGTGTTACCACACGCACTCAAAAGTTTTGTAGAAAGTGCACCATAGAAAAGCCCTGTTATTCCATTATATGAATTCAAATTCAAAAAAATTGCGAAATTTAGAAAAAGAAATTATAACATTTGTAAGTTATGTTCGTGTTTGACAAGGTCATAATTATTTTGTTATCAAACATCATATTTGTGTATTCGTTCTAAATAATTTTTTTAGCAAAATAAATTATGACCATGTCAAATAAGCTTAACACATAATTTTTAACTCATCCATCTGTTATAAAATTATACAATAATAACCTCAGTTGTATGTAATAAATATATCTTTTATTGAAAGAATGAGTCTAAAAAATTACAAAGAAATTCATCTGGAACAGTCATAAATCTGATTTTATAGGTTACAAAATGTAAAAAAATAATAATAGTTATTTAAGTGTTAGATTTAAAAAATAATATCGGTGAGTGATATAGGTGCAGGATTGAATTATCTGTAACTTTTACTTGAAAATCGACTTACTGGTCTAAGGTTTTGTCGAACACAAAAGCCAAAATCTACCTTTCCGCTTCCGTTTTGTAAAGGTCTATATGAGTGGTGGTGAACGAAATCTAGGACAAAATACCATTCCGCTCCCGCGTTAGATAGTTTCCGACATCACCAGAGACATTTCGCTAGTATTATATTTTTAACTACGAAAACTGTTCCCTGTAAGCAGATTTTCGACTTATACAGAGTCCGGCTTTTACAGGTTTCACTGTAAATACTAAAAATTGTTTAAATGTTCACGTGTACCTCTTAGGGTTTCTATAAATATAAAATAATAAAGCAGTGCCAATACACTGCTACAGGTGATGTCGCAGTGTTGTGCGGGTGACGATACTCCAAGTAGGAGACAAAACTTGTCTATAACGATGTATGCGACTTGTGAAAAATTCGAGAACTTCACGGGATCTAATAGCTCAGTTGGTAAAGTGTCCGACTAGATATCGGAAGGCCCTGGGTTCAAACCTCAGTGAGATTCATGAATTTTTTACAAATCTGTCTTCGTTATTTATACAATTTAATTTGAACACTTAACATTGTTCATTGTAACCAAGTTACAGAAATTCACTGTTGAAATACATCTAAACAGTTCTTTACACAATTAATTCTGCAGTGCCAATACACTGCTACAGGTGATGCCGCGGTGTTGTGCAGGTGACGATACTCCAAGTGGGAGACAACGATGAATGCGACGTGTGAAAAATTCAAGAACTTCACGGGATCCCATAGCTCAGTTGGTAGAGTGTCCGACTAGATATCGGAAGGCCCTGTGTTCAAATACCAGTGAGATTCATGAATTTTTCACAAATCTGTCTTCGTTATTTATAAAATAATATAAACCGTGAAAGCAGTTGTCTGAAATTATTTTTAATTTTATTTTACTAATTAGTGGAGGTAAGTGAGCATTACGCGGGCACTCTCGTACAAATATCGTGCGTGCATATTTCAGCGTAAAACATGGAAATCTCGGAAAGTATACACTCGCCCGTTCTACGATGAACACACAGAAACTATTGCTAAATGCGAATTATAATTTTTCTTATCAATAAATATATTTCAGCTTTATAAATTTTGCTTTTGATAATGTATCCTTGCACAAATTGAATAATACAAATATATGAGTGAAAATAGTTTGCACATGTACCTATCCGTGAGGTACCGCATTATTAAGGTAAAATGCATGAAAAGGCCCTTTTTCTAATTAATAAATATATTTTTCCTACGACCACTGTTAAAAGTAGTCTTTTTAACGGTTGCTTAGCGAGTTAAAAATAACAGTTTATAACACAGTGAATACTTTTAAATCGTTGTCATTGACAACGGATTAAAAGTAAAAAACAAATTTACTTTTAACACTAGTGTTAAAAAGGAACTAAATCTAGTTGTATTTAGTGTTAAAAATATTACTAAATCTAGTTACATTTAGTGTTCACAAGTAAATGTAGTTCCATTTTATATTTATTTATGTACTGAAATTATTTATATAGGTATTTTATTAGAAGTACACATTATTTTGGAACGTTTATTGTTATAGTACAATTATTACAATTGTTTATAGTAATTCCTTGCAAGACGCTTGAAGAATTGGAATTTAAAACAGTATTGTTGGAAGTAGAGGTTAGAATTTTGTTGGAAGTAGAGGTTAGAATATCATGACCTGTCATAAATGTCATTCTATAATTTTTAGTTTTTACTAATACATAACTAGGGTCGTACGAAAAATAGTGTATGATATTCGTGTTAAAAGTGATTTTATTTCGTTCGTGGGGTTTGTTTTACTCGGCTTCGTCTCGTTTCACAAACTTCCCCACTCACTCATAAAATGTCACTTTTAACACTTATATCATAAATAACTATTATTCTGTTAATTATTTTTATTAATATTAGATCTAAGATGTCAATGAGGATCGGATATTTAAGTTATTAAAATAGTACAAAAAGACATTGCTAAAAACGCAAAAGGTATATGTGTACCTATCCATGTACACGAGGGTTAATCGTTCCATAGCCAGCTAATTCCTATTTTTCACTTGTTTAATTTGACATTTCCAATTTTTAATCACTGTGTCACACTTGCATGTAGCTTTTGAATGTGACCTGGTGTTTTCAAACCACAAAGGATTCGATATGCTGATGGCATTAGGTTAGGTCCAAGGTCCAACCACGGGGAAAAAATGTAGTGTTAAGGGCAGTCAACAATCGATTTGTACTTCCAACAAAAGTTGTTTATTTTTAGAATACGCATCCAATGGACCACACATGACATAGGTTCCCATTTGAAATTCTGAACCTGAGGGTAGTTACGCCTACTTCCAGATAATTCTGGAAATCGAGACTATTGCCATTAAATTCTTCAGATAGGATTATGTTATTCTAGTTTTTATCCTTAATCTCTATGACGTCGTAGTTCTGGAAAAAAAAAGTCTGGGACAGGTGGTCTGAAACATCCTGTTTATAGAAATGAGATCGGCGGTTCGGCAATTATGGTTAAATTTGCATAAGAAGAATGAAAGTATTTTAGAATAATAATAGAAAGAAAAACATATATTTTAAAACGTAAATTTAAATCACATTTCTGGTGCATGTTATGATTTAATATGAAAATAAAATTACAAAATAATACGCATAGTTATTACAATTTTATAGTTTAGATTAGATTTCGAGATTGATTGAACTTCTAAATAAAATAAACAGGACTTGTTTATATGATAATTTTATTGAAGTTCATAGCTCAATTTATTTTTTGTATTCCCTTGCGAAATAACTTTTATTATTTGAATAAATATGTTGAAAAACCATTCATACCAAAAGTTGAGAATTTATAGCATATTTCATATGACAAAGCTGGTATGATTTTGGGTTATCCTTATCTAAAATAACAGTTCGTAAAATGTCACAGTTCCATTTTTTCTTTTTTTACTCCGAAAAATGTTCTAGAAAAACTTTTTCCGCTGATATTATCTTTATTTTGAAACATATGTACCTGTATGCAAAAATTCATAAGTTGTAACTCGTATTTTGCAAGATAATATAAAAGCAAATTTAAATATTGTTATGAATATAAACACGAAACAAAATTAAAATACAACCAAAAAGAATGTTTTGTATAATTAGTTGGGCAGATATGTTTGTACTTGTTACATGAGAAATGTTGAATAATGTTTGTAACGTAAACATGCGTACAGAAAAATTAAGTATAAGTTGGATTTTTTTTAATTAAGTACCTAGGAATTAAATGTTCAAATTATTTTACTATATTACATTTTAATATCTTTACTCCACAATTTAAAACAATATGTATTTTTATTTCATATATATTTACAATTGTACAAAAATTATGAAAGAATAATTATAATTATTATATTGTCAGAAATATTGGAAGACAATGAAGTATGTGCACGCACATTACACTTTTGAAAAAGCAATAAAAAAGTAAATAAAACAATTCAATCTGTAACATCTCATTTTACATAAATTAGGTCAGAAATCTGTTTCAAAGTTAATAAAGACCGGTTATAAACCAGTTAAAATTCGAGTATAAACCGATCTAAAACCGAATAGAAGCCTGTCAGAAACCGACTTAAACCATGAAATCCGGTTATAAACCGGTTAAAAATCGGCTAAAACCGGTTAAAAACCTGCCATAAACCGGTTAAAATCTGTTATCCGGAAAAAAATCGACTAACCGGCTAGCCGAATATTTTAGTATAATGGTTTCCGGTTAACCGGTCAATCTGTTAATCGAATACATTTGGCTGCCATTGTATTTAAAACATTTTACTTAACCCTTTCGTCACATAATTTATTTATCCTGGAAAAGGATATTCGAGTATATATGTATATGAAAAATCAATAGCACATATTTTTATTGGGACAAATACATCCTGTAGTATTAAAACAGAAACAATTTAGAAAATTGCTTTATCTAATTCCGTTTTAAAAAGTTGAATTTTACCTAACCTTTTGACATTATAGAATGTCATTTTTTACATAATTAATACGAAATGAGTTTTGCAAAACCTTTTTTGCCTCTGTTAAAAAAAGTATATTTTTTTCATTAAAATGTATTTATAAAGTACGTCTTTTTTCTACAATAAAAGTATGAAAAAGAGTGCACTTTTTTTAACGCAAACGCATGAAATAATGAAGCATTACGAAATGAGTTTTGCAAAACCTTTTTTACCTCTGTTAAAAAAAGTATATTTTTTTCATTAAAATGGATTTATAAAGTACGTCTTTTTAGTACAATAAAAGTATGAAAAAGAGTGCACTTTTTTTACGCAAACGCGTGAAATAATGAAGCATTACGGTACTTTTTTCACACTTTTATTGCAGGCGTAAAAAAATTGTACCTATGAAACTCGAGTAAAAAAGTATCTTATTTCACTTATAGGATTTAACAAACTCGCCTACGGCTCGTTCGGTCAAACTTTCATATTCGTGAATTTTTTCATTCTTGTTGCACAAATAACTATTACTTAATTCCGTTTTAAATAGGTAGTTGAACCTAACCTTATGACTTTTTGAAATGTAACATTTTATGTAATTGATACAAAATGAGTTTTATAAAACTCTTTATTCACAATCATTATAGTAATATACCGATTCCTAACCATTTGGAGGTTCCTAACTTTAATGACAATCTCTTGGGTTAGAGATAACAGATTTCACTTTCATCTCTTGAGTAGGAAATGTTTATGTAGAGGTTGCCTAGCAACATTGTCACAGATCCTTATAATAAAGTAGGCTAAAACAAATTTTAATAGAGCTGTCAAAAATATTAATATAATTAGGATGCCTGTAAATAAAATAGTATACATAATCTCTGTGGGAGTTTTATCACAGCCACGCTTTTTTCCTCACCTCGAGGCTTCGCTTCTCAGTAATAACATAAGACCTCAGCTGTAATGAAACATCTTCCACCTCGGTTGTAATATGGTACTACATAAAGATATTACACAACTAACAATTGTAACAAAAAGAAACAAGAATATATCAATAATAATTTCTTTAATATCAATTGATGAATTATTGACTCACACCCAATTTCTCTACATCAGAAGGAAGACCTGCATCGGTTTTAGAACACATTCGGAACTCATTTTCAAAGATAATACGGTGATGATATGCACGCACTGACATAATAGAAATTAAATAATTAAATTTTGAAATATGCGCATTGAGCGGTCATAGAAAAACCTAGAATTTTGTGAATTTTTAAATTATTTTAGCGGAATTAGGTAAAATTAGATGTTGTTTGATGAACATAATATTCGTTAAAATTATTATTTCTACTTTTAACACGAATGAAACAACAATTTGACATTTTTCATGTGTCAAAAAAATATTACAAAAACACATTTATATGTGAAAATAGTGTTTGTAGAAAAAATACTGTATGATGTACTTGTTAAAAGTGATTTTTATTTTGTTCGAAGGTTTGGACCCCTCCACTTTGCACCGTGTTCCAAACTTGCTTTTCACAAAATAAAATGTTACTTTTAACACTTACGAGCCCTATCCCATAAGTGTTGGCTCAGTTGCATAAAATCACTGAAATGACTTATTTAAGCAAAAAATCAAAACACCTACTAATTTATTTCCATTGAATTATAACTTAATGCCTTAAATACTGGAAATAACTGATCTACACTAACTAATGCAATTGGATGCAGCTTGTCCAGTTGAACACAAGTATAAGAAATGCAATTTTTTATGACTGGGCCAACACTTATGGGATAGGGCTCGTATATCTATATCATAAATAACTATGATTATACATGAAAAATAATAGTCAGAATGGGGTTTTTAAATAAAAAAAAAAAAAAAAATTAAAACGTGGGTCATTTATATTAAAACTAGACCTTAAAACTGTATGTTAAAGACTATCAAAGTTTGAAAAAGTTATTAGTTTTTAAAATATTCGAGTTTTTAATACCATTTCCTCATCTCTCACACATTTACTCTATCCAAATTATCACTACTTTCAAGCCTCCTGCTGACGCCCTTTTACCTCTCGCTACGAGAAGTATTGGATTCATGCTAAAAATCGCATATCCAAATTTTAGTGAATAAGCTCGATATAAGGTTCCTAGAAACCGATTTTAATATTTTTATAATGATATCTGTGTGTGGATATGTGTGTATGTGTGTGTGTGTGTGTGTGTGTGTGTGTGTGTGTGTGTGTGTGTTTTGGAAGAATGATTCCTCAAAACCTATAAGACTTAAGACCTGTTTAACTATGTTTTCCAAAATCTGCCATTAACATGAAGAACTGAAAAAGTTTTGATAATTATTAGACAACCGGAAGTAGGTGTTTCTTAAAAAAATCTTCTAAATATTATTTTTTGAATATTTATGATATTACAAATACAATAGGTATGTATAAATGGAAACGGCGAGAGGTATTGTGCAAGCCACAACAGATTTTTTTTTTTAATAAAGAATCCATTTGGTATATGAATGCAAAGAATAAAACGAAAAAGATACACTTGTATAAATTTTTAATGCAACGAGGTATGAACGTGAAAGAATATGTTGAATGACAAAGGTTACAAGTGGTAATCACTTGAACTTTTTATTATAGTCGCCGTCAAATAAGTATGGACTGATGATCAACTTTTTCCCTTCTCCGCACCCTGTTCCTTGTCCTTGCCCTGTGGTGTTGTCGCTTTTTCATATCTTAACATTTTCATCCAGGCCCCTGAAATGTGTAACGTTTCCTTTTTGTCCTTCTGTTATTTTCCCCCCATCCTAAAAATTCCCAGATTAATTGCTTCATTTCTATGACATTGTGCATCATCCTCAAATCTTACCTAGTGGATTTTCCTTCTTATTTCCCAAATATTTTGACCTTTTCTTGTTATTTGCATTTTATTATTCATTATTGTCACTGTTTAACCTTAAAAATGTAATGTTGACATTTGTAAGTTTGAACATTCTCCGATTCCGATACGCTGCGCGATTTCATCTTTTAATTCATGATTCCAATTCAAATTTGTAGTCGTAGCAGCCCTTCTGGTTAGGCTATCTAGAGAACGAATCAGCAGCATGGGTGGTGTGCACTATTTATTCACTTTTTAAGTAATATACTTTATCTTGAATTAAAATTCCTTTGTTAAACTGACTTAAAGCAGGTGCAGTCTGCATCTTAAGAGTTCCTTTTTGAAAAGTAGTTTATATGTGATCTGCTTAAGAATTTTGTGAAGTTTGCGTTTTGTGAGTACTTTTGGTCTTGAGCATTCAATTGTTGAGGCTTTGATCCACATTTGGTCTACATTTTGAAGAATTTGATATTCTCGGGAAAATTTTCCTGGATTTAGAACCTTTGTCACTTTTCTTACACCATAAAGCTAAGGTAATGATTTAAATAATTACAATTCTAACAGTCATATCACATTAGTCTCTTTATTTATATACCTAATTTAAAATTCAGAATAAAGAACAGGAAATTAAAACGTAATCTTAGCAGCCATTTTGGCAAAAGTGCACTACACCAAATGTTGACTGTTTCTTTCTTTTCAGGCTTCTATTTTATTTCATTTTACGGATATTTTATTTTATTTTATATTACCTTTTTAGTTGATCTTTATCGTAATTTTATTTTGCGATTGGTCCATTTCGCTTTTTGAAAAGTCGTTGGCGATTAATTGTTGGTTTTGTGGACCATTTGCGACATTGGCTTTTGTGTGCCGATTATCGATCATCATTATCATCATCAATCCCGTCATCTGTGATCATCAGTGCGTTACGTCTTTTCTGAATTGTCGAGCGAGTGAGGAAATTTCATTGTTTGTTCTCCACGAGGAACATCCGCCATCTTAGGTTTCCATCCGATCTCCACCATGTCCCGCCATTGCTCAGATAAGAGAAAAATTCCATTATTATTTTTGATTTGTGTATATTTGCTATTTGCATTTTATATTATATATTTACCGGATGTTCTATTTCTTGTGGTCACTCTCTGTGAACATCTGTATGTGTTAGTTTTTTAAATTTCGAAATTTAACACGTTGTTAAATTAAACATTTAGTGAAATTTAAGGAAACTGGGAATTAGTGTTTTTAGACGATTTTCTCCTTGTATCCTTCAATTTTTTTATTTTATTATAGTTTTTCATTTATCATTCTAAAATGAATTTAATTAGAAACAAGATCGACTAGGTATGCAGCGTTCTTACGCTCATACATCACCCATAGATCTGTATAAATGGTAGATAGCTTGGCCCATAGAGGTAAGAATATATAAATAGAGGGAGCGTAAAGTGAGCTTGCCGACAATGGCCTTGATGCCTAGTGACGGAAGGGGAATGAAGCGTCAGACATATTGTGCTGTTCCATTTTCAGCGCGTTATTTAAATGTTTTCATTTTACTCGTACAAATTTCTAAAATAAAGTTAAGTAGAGAGCAATAAAACAATAAGAATAGTGCAATTTATTTTTAAAAAAATATTGTAGAAAACAATATTTGCTGTAGTACAGTGTTTTTATTTAAACAAGTATTTCTGTTACTAAAGTACATAATATTTAATACTTAAAGAAATACAATAAATATGAACATGTGAATCTAAGAACCTTCGTAAATAATTAATTAGTTGTATTGTGGTCGACTGTGTGATTAATATTTGATATTTTTTGTTATAGTCGTATGGATATTATTAATATATTTAGAATAATTCCGCATGAATGGTCATGTTTTTTTCTTTTCAGTAGCTTTCTGTGTTTTGATTTCCACCCAGAACGATTACTGCAGCCTAACACACAGCACGCTGGCATATTTATTATAAATATATTACTAAATGTGTCCAAAAAAAGGTATTTAAACACAAAGGTTTAAGAACAAATTTTGAATAGCACACGTCAACGAAAGTGAAAGTAAACAATGAATCAGAAATGGAACAGTACAAGATGGCGGACCATTTCCCCGCACGGCTTCAAGATTTTAATGTTGAATGTTGATAAATCTAAGGTGTTAGTATTCGAAAAGAATGAATTGGTGACTGAGTGCAATGTGTTGGTTAATGGAGTGAAACTGGAGCAGGTGATTGAGTTTGTATATTTCGGTAGCATGATATCGAGGGATGGACGAATTGACCGAGAAATTGATAGGAGGATAAGTGCGGGATGTAAGGTAATGGGTGCTCTGGGCACGTTTGCTCGTAACGTAAACGTATCTAGAGAAGCTCGGTTAAGTGTATATAATGGAGTGCTGGTGCCTGCTTTGATGTATGGAAGTGAATGTTGGGCATGGACGAGAAAGCATAAAAGGAAAGTAACTGCTGTGGAAATGCGGTATTTACGTGGTGTTTGTGGGTATACAAGACGGGATCGCGTGAGGAATAATTTGGTGTCTGTGCCTGGCCTGGCCTGGCCTGGCCTGTGTTACTACCATTGACGTATTATAACTAACGTAGACCCATCACGCAGCCTTTGTTGTGATGTTAGAGCCAGAGTTGAGGGGCAAGGGAGTGGCACAGTCTGTACCACGAGTCTGCATACATTGAACAACTTATTTGAAATAAATTGAAGTCATCGCTAGCGTGGCATAAATGAAGCAATATATTTATTTTTTCTTTAGACCCTAATTCACAAACAATCAATCAAAGATCACGCTTTGATGTTTGCACTTCTCAAACTTGTAAACAAAACTATGCAGACCCGCGATATAGACTGTGCCACTCCCCTGCGTCCCACCTTTAGCTCTAACATCACAACAAACTGTGCAGCAGCATAGACCGCGCTGGGTCTACGTTAGTTATAATACGTCAATGGTTGGTTACTTCGACCATACGAGTATAACTATAGACACGTAACTGGCTATGTTAGGTTATACAATGTTTTGAAGCATAAGTGTGCGTTACGGGGAAAGGGGGCGGTGCCCATATATGGTGTTTTGTTGGTTGCATGATTGTAGGAGATAAAAGCGCATTGCGGACACTGAATACTAAATACACGTATTCAGTATTGCGGATTACATACGGGTAAAATTATTACATTAGCCTTTAAAAAATGTTTGAGGCATTAAATATAATATTCCGATACGAATTATTTAAATATAAAATTTATATTGTTGCTATTTTTAATATCTAATATTTAAAAAGTTAAACATTATTTTAAATTAATTGCTCGGATAAAAATATTAATTTTAATAAATAACTAAAATTAATAATAATAATAATAATAATAATAATAATAATAATAATAGTACACGGTAAAAAATTATATTGTTGTTCCAGACAAAATATAGTTAGCTGTATTTTTTTGTTATTTCAACAATAACTTTGCCGTGTATACGAAGAACTTTGTATAGGTATTTTAAGTTTCCAAAACAAAACTAAACAATTCTTGTTATATATAACAAGTATTATTTGCTGCAAAATATTAGTCATGGTAGCAATTATTATTAGTAGTACTAAGCAGTCATTTTGTTACTTTGTTCCGATTACAAGATCATTTTGCAATTATTAAAAATATTTCATCTGTTACTGGGACAATTTTTTTTTTTTTTCTGTGACATTATATTTTGTAAAGATTACAAATTATTTCTTTTCCCGCCATATACTTTATAAAGGTAACTAAAACTTTTGTGTAGACAAGGTATTCCCTGGTAGACAGCATAATTCACTGTTCGTGTTATCCCTGATTACATAACTAACTAGTTAGTTATGTGATCAAGGGTGTTATACACTACGTCGTGTCGCATTTGTTTGCCCAGTTAAGTTTAGCCTGTCGAAAATTGTATTTTAAAAGTGCTTGTTTCTTGTGCCCGTCAATTAAAATGGATGATTTTGTAAAATATATTTTAAAACAATGTCAATTAGAGTGTCTTATTGAGAAATTTGAAGGTATGCATCAATTACTGATAAATCTATATAATTTAAGTTGCTATTGTGTCATATGTTATTATTTATATAATATTTGTTACATGTATATAGATTATAATTATAAATAAATAAAATTAATATAATACGCATGTATTTAATTTTAACCTTACTACTTCATTAATGCATTTGTATATCTAACAAAATTAATTAGTTTCTAAAATAAATTTACAGTTATTAATAGTAACGCATTTTATTTGTTCGCATAACAAATTTATATTTCTTAATGGTAACTTAATTTATTTGTTCGCATAACTTATATGTATATACTTCTTAATGGTAACTTATTTTGTTCGCATAACAAATGTCTTTTGTTATATATAACAAAACTGTATATGTTGCCACAACAATTTTATTACCAGCAAATTTACCTTGGTAACTGTAACAAATATATTTGCTGGTCCTATATTGACAAAAAAAATTGCTACTGGAACTTAATTTGGTAATCACAACAAAGTTTTTATTTACCGTGTATAAATAATAGTAGTTAGTGTTATATACAATATACAAACGAAAAAAATAATCGTTATTTAACAAAAGACTAACAGCATGTAAAACTAGTAATATTGTAACATTTTCCCATCACCGAAAATAAAACAATAATTATTTTAAATCTACATAAAGTCTAACCTTTTCTATAGAAGATAATAAAAATAGCAACAATATAAATTTTATATTTAAATAATTCGTATTGGAATATTATATTTAATGTCACAAACATTTTTCCAAGGCTAATATAATAAATACTTACCCGTATATAACCCGCAATGCACTTTATCTCCTACAAACCTGCAACCAACAAAACACCATATATGGGCACCTTCCTCCTTACCCGCACCGCACACTTACGCTTCAAAACAAATGCCTCCATTATGTGTCTATAGTTATATGGTCGAAGGTTGGTTACTACTAATTTGTGATCACATGGTGGGCGCCATGTTGAATCAGGGAATGAAGAGGCGGGAAAATTTATATATTTTATTAATTCAAATATGAAGTTTGTCTTTTGAAATGTATGCAAAATTAAGTTATTTATTATAAGCAGAGCTGGGCAGTTACTAGTTACTTTAGGAACTTAGTTACTAACTAGTTACTTTTACGTAACTTGTAACGTAACTTAGTTACTTTTTAAAATATGGTAACTGTAACTGTAACTTAACTTGCTGCGGAAAAGTAGTTGGTAACTTTACGGTTTTTAGTTACTAGTTACTTGAGTAACTTAAGTTACTTAAAGTAACTCAGAAATTAGAATGTAACTTAAGTTAGTCAGAGTAACTTAAAAAGTGGAGTGTAACTTAGTCATAAAAGTAACGGGGGGAATTAAAATTTTTAAGAAATATTTAGTTGAGGCTGATGCCTTTTTTAGAAATACTAACTAAAGCTGTTTTGTTTTAAATAAATGTCTGTCCAGGGTGGGAGTGTTGAGCGCAGCATCGCGCATACCCTCTGTAATATGTAACTTTTATTTTAGTACATAATTAAATTCAATATTATAGTTGATTGATTTCAAGCCATAATAGATAATAAAATAAGTAATTATATTCATTAATAATAGAGTTTTTGTACGGTAAACAGAAAAACTAAAAATAACACATTATTTTAACTTTTAATTCTAGAACTAAAAAGTCACTAAATGTTAAATTTGACTTATAAAATATATTATTTTCAAATGTTTTCCTCGCTTACAAATAATACGTTTTAATAAATTATACAAAAAATAGTGTATTTTGTTCGTTGTTCCAAGGGTTGCAAGACTTGAATTCGTCTCATTTTTGCAAATTCCCTTCCACAAGATAAAATCTCACTTTTAATTTTTATATTATATTATAATGTAGGTCCGCAGGGCCTTTTTATCAGATTTTTGGGCCCTAGGCTAAATTTTTTTTCGGGCCCCCCTCCCTCTTTATAGTAAAAAACAAGTACGTACAAATATTTGTATAATTATAATGTAAGTTTATTTATTAAAGAAAAAAATAAAATTGCCTGCTGAGAGAAAAGCTGATCAATTATACAGTACCGCATGCTCGAATCTAGTTTGAGGTGAAATTTTAGCGTAATATTTTGTTACTCCTCTCTAGGGCCGATTGGCGATTTTGCCGGGTCTCGGGAATATGTTATTAGCGTAGCGGGGCCCCAAATATATATAAAAATATACTTTTTCATCAAATTTTCTTAGATATTTGAATGTGCGGGGCCCATGTGAGCGCGGGGCCTCAGATTGAAAATCGACGTCTGATCCGAGGTTTCCAATAAATTAATTATTATTCACTAATAAGTCTAGGAAATAATGTCTGCATGTTTTATACATTATAATGGTCATGTCATGTTAGAAAGAAAGTAGATTCTTTATATCTTGGGATAAGAAATCAAAATTGAAAAATAAGTCAATAAATTTAAAAAAAATCACAGCAACCGGGCCCTGCGGGCCCCTTGTGAAAGCGGGCCCTAGGCAGTGACCTCTATATACAAAATGGACCGGCGACTCCTATACAACAGCGCGAGCTGTATCCACTCAACTGCCATGGTGGGGTGGCTATCTCTTTTTAACAGTGAGAAGTACGCATGCGTCAGCTAGTACCAGTACGACGAATTAACGATGAACTTGAAGAAGAAAGCTTAAATACATTTTCGCATATCTGTTTGGTCCAACTATACACGAAAGTTAGAGAGAGATAGACACCCCACCAGTCAGGCGGGTGGTATTCTCGGTGGATACACGCAAGATATTCAAGCCGCCGGTCCATTTTGTATATAGAGGTCACTGGCCCTAGGCCGTGGCCTCGAGGGCCTAGGCGGTAATATGGCCCTGTGGGTCCGTTAACATTACACGGTAAAAAATTACATTGTTATTCCAGACAAAATATAGTTAGCTGAATATTTTTTGTTATTTCAACAATAACTTTTTGCCGTGTATACGAAGAACTTTGTATTTTAAGTTTCCAAAACTAAACAATTTTTGTTATATATAACAAGTATTATTTGCTGCAAAATATTAGTCATGGTAGCAATTATTATTAGTAGTACTAAGCAGTCATTTTGTTACTTTGTTCCGATTACAAGATCATTTTGCAATTATTAAAAATATTTCATCTGTTACTGGGACAAATTTTATTTTATTTTTTTTTCCTGTGACATTATATTTTGTAAAGATTACAAATTATTTCTTTTCCCGCCATATACTTTTAAAGGTAACTAAAACTTTTGTGTAGACAAGGTATCCCCTGGTATACAGCATAATTCACTGTTCGTGTTATCCCTGAACACATAACTAACTAATTAGTTAGTTATGTGATCAGGGTTGTTATACACTACGTCGTGTCGCATTTGTTTGCCCAGTTAAGTTTAGCCTGTCGAAAATTGTATTTTAAAAGTGCTTGTTTCTTGTGCCCGTCAATAAAAAGGGATGATTTTGTAAAAGATATTTTAAAACAATGGCAATTAGAGTGTCTTATTGAGAAATTTGAAGGTATGCATCAATTACTGAGAAATCTATATAATTTAAGTTACTATTGTGTCATATGTTATTATTTATATAATATTTGTTACATGTATATAGATTATAATTATAAATAAATAAAATTAATATAATACGCATGTATTTAATTTTAACCTTACTACTTCATTAATGCATTTGTATATCTAACAAAATTAATTAGTTTCTAAAATAAATTTACAGTTATTAATGGTAACGTATTTTATTTGTTCGCTTAACAAATTTATATTTCTTAATGGTAACTTAATTTATTTGTTCGCATAACTTATTTGTACTTCTTAATGGTAACTTATTTTGTTCGCATAACAAATGTCTTTTGTTATATATAACAAAACTGTATATGTTGCCACAACAATTTTTTACCAGCAAATTTACCTTGGTAACTGTAACAAATATATTTGCTGGCCCTATATTGACAAAAAAAATTGCTACTGGAACTTATTTTTGGTAATCACAACAAAGTTTTTATTTACCGTGTAACAATAATAATCTGATTGGGTGTTGCCAAGCAATAACGTTAAAATTTAGGTTAACGTAGTTAGTGCAAAAACTCCCTGATATGTATACTACACAATAACTAAGTCAACACTTCACGCCATTAAAAGTAGTTAGAAAGTAACTCAGAGTAACTAAGTTACTTTTAATGAGTAACTAGTAAATAACTTAGTTCTTTCACCAAAGTAACTGTAACTTAAGTAACTTAGTTACTTTTTTTTGGAGGTAACTGTAACTGTAACTAGTTACATTTTAAAAGTAACTTGCCCAGCTCTGATTATAAGTTTGTGACATCGCCCCATTCATTTCTTTTTCATTTGGTTTCATAACGTTCAAATCTTGGCCATAAATTACCGCAGATGAACTTTGCGCTGTCACAATTTAAAAAGTACACTCCGAAGTACAAATTATAAATAAAAAATATTACCAGTCACACAACCTATACATTATTTTCATGTACAATTTGTACTTCGGAGTTTACTTTTTAAATTGTGAGTGTGCGAATTTCAGGTGCACCAACTTCATGGTTGATATAAACGTATGAAACAACGAAACAAGAAATGAATAGGGCGATGTGTGCACATTATGACGACACGTGTGTTCCCAACAAAAACTTTACATTAGAATTAATTTAAATAATATTCTTATATTGAATCGTATTGAATGTCATTGACATTATTTTTCGCATTAGTGCTTCTATAATAATGCGAAAAAGTGTCAGTTAACCTCTAATTTGGTAATTCACTTTTTCCCCCGGTTCCCTAGGTAAGGGTGGTATAGAGATCGTGCTGAAAATTGCATATAGAGATTTTAGTGAATAAGCACGTTTTGATGTCCCCAGAATCCAATTTTAACATTTTTAAAATGCTGTCTGTGGGTATGTATGTATGTATGTATGTATGTATGTATGTATGTATGTATGTATGTATGCATGTATGCATGTATGTATGTGTGTGTGTGTGTGTCTGTGTGTGTGGGTGAGTATGTGGGTGTGAGTGTGCTTGGATCGTGTAGACACGATTACTCAAATAAATACTATCAATCAGATAATTTTGAAATTTTGTATACTCATTCTATAGTAATGTGGGAAGAGCTCATTACTTTTTAATATATATCGGATAACCGGAAGTATTACTTATACAAGCTTTTAATAGTTTTTCTTGAAAAAAATACATTGAATATAATTTTTCATTAAATATTACTAATAAAAATTGAATATAATGGTACAATCTTTAATTTTGCGATAATAGTTTTTAGTAAATAACTTTAAATATGAATTTATGAAATAAATTATTTTTATATATCATTTTGCCTATGCGTCAAACAAAGACAATACTTTAAAAACAATTTTGACATATTTAAACAAATGTCACTGTCAGGAACTTCAAGCATATACTGACTAGAGAAGTAATTCCCTATACCAATACATAGGATGAAGTGATCGGAAGACATGTAGGCGGGGGGGCGGAAGTCATGGTGAATTGCGGGCAGTGTTTTGTTGTGTTATATGTCACTGCTTGTCATTTTACTACAACCAAACCTTATTTTTTGCGTGTAGTTTGTGAGTATATCTCGGAGTATATCAATTTGTAATGCAAAATACGAAGAAAGTAAAGCCTATGGCACACTTATCGATGAGCATCAGAGAACATCGATGAAACAACAGAACGCACCTGTCATCGATAATTTTGTGTTTCATCAATACATAATTTTTTTCTCTGATGAAAAAAAGAAAAGTTGGTAATATTACCAGTGAAATGTTCCTACACCGTCGGTTTTTAAATTGATATTTCCCTAGTTTATTGTTGTTTGACGCAAGTCAAAGTGACGTGAGACACAAAAGATACGTGTGAAATGAGATACATTCGTTTCATTGTTGATGAACAGGTGCGTTCCGTTGTTTCATCGATGAGCTCATTGATGCTCTCTGATGCTCATCGATAATTGTGCCATAGGCTTAAGTATATTTCGTTTCATGTGTAAGTAACTGGGATTTTTTTTTTTACAAATAATATATTAAACAAAGTGTAACTTTTAGGTTTCCTACTAATAATGACGTAAGAGTAAGGAAACTAAAATTTATTGGAAATAAAGGTGATTTACATATTTCAAAAGCAGCAATTAGTCATTACTTTGTAAAAAAGGTAATACAAATATTAAGATAATACGCAGTCCGCAATACACCACGGCTTCAATACGCAGCTCGCAATACACCACGGCTTCCGCATGTGTTCCGATCAAAACAAACATCGTAAGGCGGCCTCTAGTCAGTATATGCTCGAAGGTCAGGAAGCAATTACATTAAAATTAATAATGAAAGTGTGTTAAGGAGAATATAGTAGTAAGGAAATTAAAGTTTGTAAAAATAATATATTTTCCTTCATATATAAATATTATATGTACTTTTGATTTGCATCAATGTCTTCCAGTCTGAAAAGATTTTGTGCAAAGATATGAGTACTATTTTGAATTTTTGTTAAGTTTTTTTTTTATTAGTTTTATCAGTAGTTGTGAAATAATAATGATTGCTTCATTTATACTGCGTGGTTAAATACTCAGCGGGAGGTTATGGGCTGGCCACATCAGATTTTTTTCTCTTGTAAACGTAGAAGCTAAATGGTTTTCGAAGAAATCATGTATGTGATTCGTTCCAAAATCGTATTTTTTGCATAAAACACAATAATTTTGCAATAAACACATAAATAGCTACTCTGGGTTTTATTTCTTTCTTTTTTGGGTCTTTTAAATGTTTAAAAAAAAAAATGGTAGGGTTTGTTGTGTTAGAGAAAATAAGACATGTCCTGATTGATATACGTCACTAGTATATTATTTTCTATTTCCATAATCAAGATTGTAAAGCATGTTTTGATAACCAGATATTTTTATGTTATTATGTACAGGATTTGAAGAGATAAAAAGACGATTATATGGACAAAGTTGGGCGAAATTATTTGACAAATTTAACGGCGAAATATGCAAAACAATTGAACATCAAATACGCTACATATTCAACAACATAACATTTAAGTAGAATGCCATATGGAAAGTCATTGCTGTTTACTATTTTCTATTTTAATAAACCAGATATTTGCATGTTGTTATGTATGGGTACAATTATATTCAATTTTTATAGAATAAACATTCAAAATTTTCTACCGTGTAGGTTTTATTTATTTTTGGAATTTAAATAACTATTTATATTTTTACAATTGTGTTGACCTATTTTGGCACACTGTTATATTCCAGTTTACACGACCGGTTCTATGCGGGTCCAATTTAGTTAATAAGTCCAGTCATAGGTGCCGACTTTTCATATGGGGTACGGGTGCACAAAATAATAAAAAAAAAATAGTTATTTATGTAACTAGTACGTAAAATAGTACTATTTTGGTTGAGTGTGTATGCGGAAATTAGCACGAGATAAAAATTACTATTTACACGCGAGTTGCATATTTTTCCTACAACCGAAATATCTTCAAATATTGTGTGTTAGTTGACAAGTAAGTAAACTGTTGCATAGCAACGTATTTCCTGTCGCACTTGTGCTAGAAAAGTTTTTTCATGTACTAGTGTTTGAAAAGTTACACTTATACGAGTGTACATGCAGGCATCTTCAAATACAAATACTGCTCTGTCTCATAATTATACAACCTTACAAATGTAACTTAAACAGTCGAAAAAGTCTCAGAAACAGTTCCCAGGAAACATTGAAAAGTTTATTAAACGTATAAAATAAGTCCTACACTTACCGTATAAGAAACAGAAAAATGACCGGCGATTATACAAATATTATATGTATATATAAAACGTTTATCTGGTATCATTATATACGTTTATTAAATACATATATTATACGTATAAATATAACGTTTATTCTGTATCAATATATACGTTTATTAAATATAAATATTAGAGAAGTATATAAAACTGTGTTTGTATACGTTTAGTGAATACGTATAATATATATGAATAAAACGTATATTCTGTATTAGTATATACGTTTATTATATACATTTATTATGTGTATAAAGAAAACGTTTATTCTGTATCTGTATATACATCTATTATATGTATATGTTAAACGTATAAATGTGATTGATAACTGATAAAAAATAAACGTTTATTTTGTAACAGTTATCAGTTATATTTATACGTTTAACATATACATATAAAATCCTTTTATTCTATATGTAGGTTTAATAACAATGGTGACAATTTACTTACATAAATATCTATATTTGTTATAAAAAATATACATTCTGTATAGAAAAAAAAAAAAAAAACTACATTCCTACGTCCTGTATAGAAATATGAAAAAGCAGGCGGTTGTTGTATTACACACTTTCTTTCTGCAATTTCCCTTTTTCATATGTGAATCTCGTTTTGGCCAATTTGAGCCAGTCTTTAATGGCTTGTCCTATGAGTTCATCTGTTTCACTTCCAAATGATTGATGGACTGCTTCTGTAATAATAATAATAATAATAATGATAATAAATAACAATTAATAATAATAATAAATAATAATAATAATCTATTATACTTACCAAGTATAACTTTACATGCTTTGGTTTCTTTAAATGCTTTTTTTCTCGCCCCGCCCAATTAAATTCCATAGCCAGTTTATTGGTAAATATATGTTTTAATATATTCATAGTAGCTTGTCGACCAGTAAAACCCCCAACGGCGGCTAATCGGGATTTCTGTCAAAATAATTTTATTTAGAATTTATATAAAATAAGTTTCTCATTTTTACCATATAATTATATCCTTCGTCTGTATCTAAATAGGTCTCAAATATTTTATATTCGTCTAAGGATTCCAGTGGAAAATCCGGCGTATTTTCAGGTTTAATTGGTATATACTTTTTATTTGAATTATTTGATTCAAATAACTTATTTAATATAATGCCTTGTTGATCTAATTGTGCTTGCATTTTTTCAAGTTTTTTAATTATTAGTTGTTGAAAATTTTTGTGGGATGAAGAAACTGGAGTATTACACGATGAAGCAGGACTATTTGTTTGTGATGCGTAATTATACATAAATGGTGTAGTGTTATTTTTTTGTCTTTTCTTCGGAATATTATCGGAATCACTGCTGCTTATTGTGTCACTGTCTTCTTGAAATCTTTTTCTTATAGGAAAATCTATGCTTCCACTTGAAGCTTCTGCTCCTGTATCTTTTTCAATATGTGTATTTAGTTTCTTTTCTGCTTTTTCAAATGTATCTATAAAAAGGAAATTTAATAAAAGAAATATTTTTTCAATACGTTTTGCGGAAAAAAATAAATATGAAATTAAACAATGTGAGATATATATTTGGAATTTTATTTAAAACCATCTGATTCCTGATTAATTTAATTTATTTAAATCGAATATGTTTCATTTTACATTAAGACACCTAAATAACTTGTTTATTGGGAGTATTTTAGCAATTAGCAACAACTTTCTAAATAATTTTTTGCTCTATCTTCATCGCTGCTATGACTACTTGAAACAGTTTTTATTTTAATCATAATTGGCCAGATTTAAACTCTAAAAAACATCATTTTTACAATAAGATTAATCTTAATGACCACTATCAATGGGAAAAGTTTTATACTAACTGCGTTATTAATAAACAATTTTTTTAGGTGTCTTCAGTTAAAGTGAAACACACTGTACAGTGTAATTTATCGTAAATGAAAATAAAAATACTATAAAATAAATTACCTTCAAATGCCACAATTTTGTGAACATCGTACAGGAGCCAATGTGGTTTAAATGGCTTTTTCAATTTTACCTATTTTAAAAACTGAACTTCCGTTGATGTTGGAGGCCAATAACATTTATTTTCCTTCGTAAGCCATGAATTTGGAACTATGGCACATTCTCTAGTTGGCAGATTGTTCTCTTTTGTTAAAAATTCCAATACTGCGTACATCTTGCTAAATGGAAAAAGGGTGTAAAAAAAAACATTATAAAAAATGAATAACAGGAAATATTGCAAAACCGTTTTTATGTGGAAAAGCAATGTATTTGTGTGTTATATCATGTAAATTTAACATAATAAATGGGTTAAAATTTTTCGTATAATAAATACCCAACTTTGAAGATCTAATAGGCTGTATGTATAAATCGTAATAATATTTAAATGGAGCAGCAAGTACACTATAATTTTCATTTACATTCATTATTGATTTTATCTGATATATCTTTTTACCAACTCCTATTATATTATCGGGTTTATAAACAGAAAGAATAAATTTGTTGGTTTTTATTTTTTACACTTA
The DNA here is from genome assembly GCA_943142095.1 of Ophonus ardosiacus. Classification (NCBI taxonomy): domain Eukaryota; kingdom Metazoa; phylum Arthropoda; class Insecta; order Coleoptera; family Carabidae; genus Ophonus; species Ophonus ardosiacus. The sequence continues at coordinate 28,470,907 of OW964831.1, read as the reverse complement.
AAACTATTAATGCTAATGTGGTCATAAATATGAAAAGGTTTTATTGAATTATCACTAATTTCATTAATATTAATACCATTCTCTTTTAACCGATTACACAATTGTTTTAACGGATGTTTTTGCCCACGAATTTTTCGTTTCAATTTTCCCAAATAATTTTCGTATGCGAAGCAACTGTAATTTTCTAGAGAACCATATTTTTCTACATCATCGCATACATGAATTAAGGAATGTACATTATAAACAATGAAATCTGAACCATACAGATAAGAGCTTTTCGAAACAAAGTCTTGCAAACATTTTTTAGCAAAATCAAAATATAGAAATATCAAAGAATCTGAGTTCAGTATAAAAATTGCTACATGAAGCAAAAGAAAATGATTGTAATAGTCATCATTTATATTTTGTTTTAAAACAACCAAGCCAAAATACAAAAGAAATGATCTAAATTCTGTTGCTTTCCAACGTTTTATTTCAAACAAACTACGAGGTTTGCGTGAAAAATCACTTGTAACGTAAAATTTAAATATTTGCAGTTTAGTATTAATATTACGTACATTTGTTTTAGAAATTTTGAAAGGTCGTTTTCCTTCAATCCAAAATTTTAAAAGTAACCTTCTTACTATACCTAAATATACTAGATGCATTGGATCTAAAACAAATTGCTTCACTATATCAATTTTAATATTTAATAAAGGAGACTTTCCTTTTATATGTACATTTTCTTCTTCACTTAAAAACTGTTCATGTGTACGATTTTCAGCTACTATATCAGTAGGATAGTGTATTTTTTTATCAGTATAATTTGCAATTATTTGACACCTTTCACACCCATATTTGCTGGTATGGCCTTTAACTTGTTTTAAGTACGCTCTGGCTGGAGCATCACAAGAAAAAAAATATATTTCAAAGCTGAAATTTTTATTTAAATAGGTAATACCAAAATCTTGTAAATAAATTGTTTCTTTTATAAATTTATCTAAAAATATTTCAATAGGTTGTGGTTTCCCATTGCCACAAAATAAACATATGACAAACGGATTACAAGTGATATTTTTAATTCGTCCCAAAATGGGCCAAATTTCAATACTACTACTTTTATATATTGGCAACCCATCAATGTTTATTTCAAGTTTAATTTCAAATATATTGCTAGTATTTATTAATTTTAGTATATTTACTATATTACTCTCAATACCGAAGTAACATAATTCTCCGTTATTCAATTTTATAGTAGTTATATCTTTGGGTGTGCCTAATAAAGTTCTTGAATCTTTTGGTGTGTTAATTTGAAACTTCTCTTTCAAAATTGACAATAATTCGTTTAGTGCTATATGCTTTATGTTATTTTTGCAAGCCCATTTTTTAAGATTGTCAAAAAATTCCGTATCAGTAACTTGCTCATTACAATTTAATGTTTTATTTTGTTTTATACAATTTTTCTCATTAATTACAAAGTCCGGAAAATTAGGCACTCGTACGTGTACATCATTAATATTATTGGGATCTACCGAGGTATCTACATTACAATCATTTAGTTCTATTTCATTGCTTTTCCATTTAGAAATATTCGCAATATTTTCTTTCACATTTTTCGCAATTTTACGGCGTATTTGCCGATCACTTAAAATTTTTTTATGATAAATTTTTTGGGGGGGGGGAGGGGATAGGAAAAGTGAAATATTATATATCGTAGCAGCTAAAAAGAAAAATATTATTGAAAACAAAAAAATAGATCATTCAAAATAATAGGCGTTTTTTATACGCTTTATAATTTAATAATAAACGTTTATATTGTAATAATCAAATATAATAATTTATTTTCATCATTTTGTTTTTTTTAAGAGTATACTCGTATATCAAGTACAATATCCCTCAATAAAATTTATATATTTATACAAGTTATATGTAAGGTTATGATATGATGCAAAGTTAGTTGTGTTGAACTTACATGTTTTCCAATAGGCTGATAGTTCTTCAGTTCTAACTTCTATTATTAAATAAACACTATTCAATTCAAGAATAAATTATTTCAAATTTGAGGAATATAGGTATGCAAAATTGCGTTCAAACATAAACATGTTTAGTAAAACTTGCGTACATAAGATATGACTCACGAAAACGAAAAGCTACACAAATACAAGTGGAAATATGCGCATGTGCACTTTATTCAATTTTGTTTTCGTAATGTTATACTTTTTATAAACGAATAATAAACTAATACATTATGAACAAATATAATAATACTTAATATACAATATACTGCTTTTTAAAATGCATGTACTAGTGAATAATAAATTAACTACTTATCATGTACACAGAAATTTGTTTTTCTCAGCGTCCTTATAAGCTTGGAGTATTACATTTGATGTTATGATACAAAATTGGGCAATCCAACATGACGTAATAAGCAGAGGGCAGGTGTGATTTTAATTCCACTTTTGAATACATTTTTTTAATATTATTTAATTATAGATGTTATGAAAGATATAGAGAAATTTTGATTTGATACAATTAATTCATAAAATCAAACCATATTTCTTTCCATGACTAAAATATGTATGCAATTTATTTGTAACAGCTACCCTCGGCTTAATTCATTTGTTATGGATTGATCTATTATTTGCAATTAAGTGAACTATATACGATAGCAGCTAACAATGAAAAATATTGAAAACAAAAAGATAGAAAATTCCAAATAAGATATAGGTATATTTGTTAAACGTTTTATAATTGAATAATACACGTTCATATTGTAATAATCAAATATAATAATTCATTTTCATCATAATGTATTTTTTAAGAATATGTATCAAATACAGTACAAATTAACTACATACTATATAAGGAAATTTAGATTTATATAGATATATTTTGAACAATATCCCACAATAAAATTTTAAAGGTTACATGTAAGGTTATGATGCATAGTTATTTGTGTAAAACTTACAATTTTTCCAAGTAGACTGGTAGAACTTCAAATGCTATTTTTTATTAATTAATCACTATCCAAGATGCAATTATATACTTCAAATTTAAGGAATAAATGAATAAAATAAATTGTTTTCGAACACAATTTGCGGTAAAACTTTTCACGTATGACTCATGAAAGGCCAGGCCACAGGGCAGAGCCTGCAGAGTAAATATGCGCGTGCGCAGTTTATTCATACTACGTAGATGTAATCGTTTATATAACGTATATATTTATATAGTCTTATTATCGTGTAAATGTTATACTGTATTATAGGAATGCTTTATTATACCAGGTTCATGTAACCATATATTAAACGTATATGTTTCTAAAGTCTTATTATCGTTTAACTATATACTATATTATATAAATGCTTTATTATACTATGTACATGTAATCGTTTATATAACGTATATATTTATAAAGTCTTATTATCGTTTAAATGTTATACTGTATTATAGGAATGCTTTATTATACCAGGTTCATATAACCATATATTAAACGTATATGTTTCTAAAGTCTTATTATCGTTTAACTATATACTATATTATATGAATGCTTTATTATACTATGTACATGTAATCGTTTATATAACGTATATACACATGGACTCTTATTATCGTCTAATGTTATACTGTATTATAGGAATGCTTTATTATACCAAGTTCATGTAATCATATATTAAACGTATATGTTTCTAAAGTATTATTATCGTTTAATTATATACTATATTATATGAAAGCTTTATTATACTATGAACATGTAGTCGTTTATATAACGTATATATTTATGAAGTCTTATTGACGTTTACTTTTATACCTTATTATACCTATGCTTTTTTAACCCACATTAGTCAAATACTATATTTTACGTGTATATATATTTATAATATTATTATCGTATAAAGTTATACCGAAATATACCAATATTTTTATATTATAAACGTGAACAAGACAAAATATTTTAAAATAACTGTATATTTAACGTATATGTAGTTATTGGCTTATGAAAGTATATAAATATACCGTATTATACCTACATATTTTATACATTATACCAGTTTTAAACCAAATATATGTATATTATACGTTTTTTAGATGATACAGTGTTTCCTGGGTTGGTTTAGGCTTCTAGAATTGTACATGTAATGTTAAATTATTACAAATTAAGTTAGGTTAGAATTCATTGTTAAAAAATGTAAATGTTCGTAACAATTTATTTTATTTACATTATACATTCATATTTTATAATAAATTTTATTATTTTCATTATTATTTACTACTAAATTATCTACTTGACTGGTAAATTAGCCAAATGTGTATGTTGCATAGCAACGGCTATTTACTTCACGCACTAATGCTTGAAAAGTGATAATACACACTGTAAAGAGCACGTAAAGTATGAACTTTACGCACGGTTGTAGGAAAATACATTTTTAAAGAATTTTAAGGAATAATTAAAGCTAAACTAGAGATTTTTCATGTGTGGTTGTTGGCAACAATGGTGCCATTTAAATTATAATGCAACTGGTGTGATCGAAGAAGAAAATAGGTTATAAAATATTACAAATTGAAATATTATAGTTATTTAAAATGCAGAAAAATCTTGCGGGTGCATCGCACCCGTGAGTGTCAAGTTACGGGTGCATGAGCATCTCTCACACCCGCGTAGTCAGCGCCTATGAGTCCAGTCAGTAAGTCAGCCAGTCAGTCTATAACCGGCAGTCAATCCGATATTAGTCTGCTACTGAAACGCGTGGTAAATTAAATAGCTAGTGACATAGGCGCCGACTTGTAGGGTGCATGGGGTCAAGTGCACCCGACAAAATAATTTATCGGGTGCAAAAGTAAAGATTTGCACCCGAAAAAATTTTAATCATTAAAACATTTTACCTATATCATATTTATATTATTGTTATGCACCTCAATTTTCATTCGTTAATAATTATTGTTTAATAAAATTACGTGTTATACATTATTAAAATTATTTTTTATTTTCGCGCTTAACAAGTAACGCCATTTTACATAGCACAGGCGAATGTAGGACTTTAACATGTAAAATCAGATTTTTGTAATTTCTTGCCTCCCTATTTTAGTTAAAAATGCTTCAAAGAAATGTTGTAAAGTATAAAATTCTACATCTGAAGCAATAGCAATGGAATGAGAGCAGGCGGTGGTGATATAGCGCCAGCCTAGTTATGAACTTTCTAGAAATATGTAAAAAAAATTGTGCAGTTTAGTATGCGCGTGCTAGCCCAAAGTACTAATAATTGGAGAATTAAATGTAGCAGATGGTTCTTTTAAATAATGCATTCTTGTTGTGTTCTTATAGTTTACCAGATAATGAAAGAAAAAAGAATAATAAAATTTAGGTCCAAATATAAAACAAGTTTTTGTTTGTGCAAATCTTTTTGACTAAATTGAATTTTTAGTTATACAACTGGTAAAAATTATAATGATTAACATTGTTTCATGTGGATTTGACTTTATAATTGTACTTTTGCGTCAGAAACACAATAAAAAATTGTAACTGTCAGTGAAGTCATTCAAAATTACCGACTGCAACATTTCGTAGCTACAATGCTGCCATTATTTACGTTGAGCTTTGCCCGCCTGCTCCCTATAAAACTAAAATTAGACATTTGTTAATTATTTTATCTCATTTCTTATGGCTCCAACTCTATCTTTATTTCTGAGGAAATTTTCGACATTTTCATTCCTAATATCTGCCGCATGCAATTCATTTTGCTTATTGATTCTAATGAAGAATTTTATGCTCAACAACTTTTACTTGAAGATTTTTTTTTATAAAATAATAATTAGGGAAGCAGAGTGTGTCCTGTCACCGTCCTAATCTCAGGTTTTTGTTCGGTGAGTGCACCCGAAAATTGTTTAAGTAAATAACCTTAAAAGCTTAACGAAAAACAATAAAGACTTTCTAAAAATATAAGTCGTTTTCAGTTTGGATTAGAAAATCATGTTCGAATAATGAATGGAATTTATAATTCATAAAATAAAGCTACTGTGTCTTACGTGTCCAGACTTAATTTTTATATTTACAAATATATCATGTGTAAATAAAAAGTATGCATAGTATTTATACGAGCAGATATCACCAAACAACATTGCATTATTTCAATGCACTAGTTTTCAACCTCTATAAACCTCTGCTAGCGAGAATTGCGTTTTTCCTGGATTCATATAAGTATAAACTACAAAAATATATGTAATTTGCCTATAGTTTTAAGACAATATAAAACCATCAGTAGAAAATGAATGCTTAGGATATTTATAAGTCCCCACCGAAGCGAAAAAGTTGTTTTTTGTTGAATCCAATATTTTGTAAGCGGTTCATACAGACATGTAAATTATACATTTACTGCCCGATCCTCAAAAAAAGTTTAAGCTAATCCTCTCTTTTGGATTAGTGAATTCTGTTCTACTCCGGTATTTAAAATTTAATCTTTATAATATTATCAAAAAATATAGATACTAGGAATAGATTAGACTATATTCTAGGATATAAACAGTCAAAATAAGGGTAGAATTCGGTAATCCAATAATGAGGATTAGCTTAAACTTTTCGAAAATCGAGCTGTTAAAATCTGACTTAGCATTAGTTAACATGCGCGTAGACAATTATACGGGTAAAACAAATTCGAGTTTCTTATATGAAAAACTTTCTTATTGTACGCGCAACAGAAAATTGATATAGGTCTTTTCGATGGTCTTTTGTTTTTGGGCTACAGGCTAAAACTTGTTTTTAGCTTATTTTGAAAATACCTCATATTTCACTGATTATGAGAGATACAGAAAAATGTATAGATAATTTTTATACGTAGAATAACGTGGCCTAATTATTTTTTTTCAAAACTTAATAATTCTCGATATAATACAAACCATATTTTGTAAATGGGAACATATGTTGAAAATAGTCTTATCTTTTTACTTGTTTTATAAGCTTTTCAAAGATGTATAACAAGTCTACATTCTTTTATTCTAAACATGAATAAAACTTGAATTATTAATTTTTGGGGTGAAAAAATTAAATTTGTTAAAAAACAAATGAAAAAATATGTCTTGTAAAGCAAAGTTTTCTCGGCTATGGTCTCATGTTCTTGACATGCAACGTAAATCATACAAGTTTAAACAATAAATAACCTAATTAGCATTTCACATCTAGTCTTTCAGAAAGAGCGCGAACTTAAATAAAACTGTTTGCAACCCGGTATGCTGCCGGGTTTATTTGCTGACAAATAAAGCTCGTCTTTCGCGATGCAGACGACCTCGCAACCGCCGCCACCTGAGAAGAGTAATGAAATTACGCGGCAGCTTAGTTCTTCTTTTAAAGACTTCAAAGAGTTGAGTGAACTTGAAGATTCGCACCTTACTAATTGAGAATATGAGGGAACGGCAAGTGGCTTTAATCCTGATCTCTACATTTACATCCCTCAAGTTTTTCCATAGTTGTTTGTTTTTAAATTTAAAGTTTTTGTTTTATCAACTCACTGCCATTACTTGAAGCTATCAAATATCTAACTAATTATGTAAACCATAGGTGTGTAGTACATTGTTTTCGGTACAAAAAATCGATAGTGAGTTTACAATGAATAAATTAATAATAAAATTAAAAATTACCCCTAACCTTAAAATTAAATGAAAAAATAAGCTAGATACGTATTTCGAGAACAAAGTTCTCATCTTCTGTAAAAATTAAGTGAAATCGTATTAAAGAGGTAAAGGGAAAGTAGGATTACTCAACATATAAACCATGCCACCAAAAAATCTTGCAAAACTTAGGATTTACCAATGTTATATGGTAAATGTACGAATAAATGTATAATTAATATAATTTTGTATTTAGATCTACGAATTCAACTCGTTTTCTAAGCATGATTTTTGTATGTTAGGTTAGGATATTTTGTTAGATTTAGCTAATTCGAACAGTAATAACCTAACCTAACGCACAAAATCATGCTTCGAAAACTCGGGCCGAGTTCGTACTTTTACCACATGAAATTGGACAATCCTATGATTTACAGATTTTTGGACATTTAAAGTAACAATATTAGTATTCATATAATTTAGGTACCTACTTAAATTTAATATGCCAGTTTATTTTATTTATTAGTATGTTCATATACTTTTATCTTATTGTATGTGAATGGAACATTTATATTATTCAATTTCGCGAACTTTTTTATGTGTAGCAGCCGTCAAAGAAAGTGATAAAATGGAGAATGTATTTGAATATTTCTTATTAATTTAATATATAGCAGTTTTTTTTTTTCATATAGAATGTTGCATCAATTTAAACCTCTCCCTATGAAAAGTATTGAATTCATGCCAAAAATGGCACATCCAGATTCTGTATGTATGTGTGTGTGTGTGTGTGTGTGTGTGTGTATCTGGATGTTCTATACTACTAAAAACCAATACTACGTATTCTTAATCTGACATTAATGGGAAGAGCTGAAAAGTTTTTGGTAACAATCAGACAACGGAAGTAAGTTTCTTAAAAAAATCTTGAAATTTATGTTATGGCGTTATGGCAAAGATTAAAGATAATAAAATTCTCTATCCGATACATTTACTGAATATATCATTTAAGGCGGATTTATGCAGCCATTGTCATTTACATTTAATTTAATTTTCATTTAAAAGTATGTAAACTAATGTAGCCATACATACACCATTTTCATTTGCGTTTTCATTTATCTCTCATTCTCATTTATTTTTAAAGATGGCCAACTTTTATCTAATAAATGAAAATTATAAATGGCGCATGCGTGTACAGTAAAATTTTTGAAAGAAGTCCGGTCAAGGCCATCTACTAATTGCATCTATGAATTAAGATTTTATGCTGTCAAATTTAGTAGTGTCGTTTACATAGTTTTTATGAGGTACACAAGATATTATGTACCCTCATAAAAACTAAGTAAAAGACACTACTAAATTTGACAGCACAAAATCTTAATCCATAGATACAATTCGTAGATGGCCTTGATCGGACTTCTTTCAAAAATTTTACTGTACGTGACAGGGACGAGAATTTGTGTTGATCAGCTGGTTGTCATTATGTATCTCTGTTATCGTTTCTTTTTACAGTTTTTTATTGCAATTAACACTATTGTTGAACGTTTTTATTAATATATTTTATTCTAATGAAAGTGAGGTTATGACGTTCATCATCTGTCAGAGTATTTTTTATGTGCGCATGCGTTCATTTTCATTTATTTTTGTTATATTTTTTTGTATGAATAGGTACATTTAAAAATTATAAATGAGAATTAAATGAAAACTAAATTAAAAAGTAAATGTAAATGAAAATGGCTGCATAAATCCGCCTTTATAGATTTAGAGGTTTGTAATTGACAAAAAAATGTCAGTGTTAATAATCCAAATACTTACTGAAGGCTTTTTTCTGGGAAGTACATTTAATATTTCTTATTTTAGTATTAATGAACTATTTAAAATTATAGATACATTATACATAAACAATAGATGTAATTAGAATTTTTTGTGTGTACCAGAACAATTAAACACAATATTGTATCAACACCAATATAATATGTACATATATGTATATACACGTTTATTTCTCGTAGATGTATAATTAGATTATGCTGCATTAATAGAAATGGATATATTTATAATTAAATGTAATTGTATAAACGCCGACCCAGATGGAGTAGCGGTAATGCTATCGCTTCACGCTCCAAGGGTCCCGGGTTCAAATCCTAGCTAAGGCATGGTTGTTGTATGTGTCTCTTTCATAATTTCATCTTCATCATTTGTTCAAAAACTGTCTGATGGCCATACAATCATCGCTTATGTAAATACACATGTATAAAAGTGTATAATTAATAAAAATAAAAAAAAAATGTTGTAAATGAACATTACCTAATATTATAATTCATTAATTAGTAGTAGAACTCGCAGAAAAAAAAAATAATGAAAATATACCTTTATTAAGTAATCTCTATGGCTGGTAGCACAAAAGTAGTTCTAACACCGGTGTTAACTAGAACCATGTCAACGATTTGACACATACTTCAGGTTTGTTAAGAAAACAAGTGTTGCCATTATATTGATCAAGTTGAAAATTTAGTGACAGCCATATTCAATAAATCTGCCAACACTATTTAAAAATATTTAATATGATTTGTTTTTTAACTTGTTTCTAGGAAAACCAGTTTTAAATAATGAGGTCAAAATTATTGAATGTGGTTGTCAGTACATTTTCGACTTAATTCATTATATTGGCAACTCTTATTTTGTTAACAACCCTGAAGTATGTGCCAAGTTATTGACACGGTTCTAGTTAATACCGGTGTTAGAACCACGCTTGTGCTACCAGCCTATGTGTATAAAACAAATTACCTCTAGTGCAAATTATAAAACAATTTAAGAATTTATAATTATGGCTGCTATCCTATAAATGTTTTCATAAATAATTAGTTGATTTTGTGTTTTATAGGAAGAAGAATTAATATTGACATTTAGTAATTCTGATAAAGAGTAATTTAAAAGAAGCTTTCAATGCTAAGAGTACCCTTAATATGGATTACACATCACTTATTTTGTGATTTAAATTGACTGTAGCTCTAAAACCCTTCAAAATTTTACTGATATGATTGTCTACATTGTTCATTACTGCAATAAATATTTCTTTGATTTTATGACATGGCATTGGTGTAATGAATGCAGATAGTTTCTTCTGCATTTAGACTTTGGTTATTCTTGTGTATAAAAATTAAACTTTTATGTAAAACTAAAAAGATATCATTTTATGTAAAAAAAATAATTGATTAGAGTATGAAACATGTCACATTAACATAAACAAAGATTCAACAATCAACAATTAAACTGATTCCAGAAACAATTTAAAACACTTAAGTAAGTTTATTAATAATTTTCAAATTTAGCGCTTTTTGTTTTCCATTTGTTAGTTATATTTTCTTTTAACGAATTCAGTGTTTGCCATTTTGTCAGTAATACATTGAAACTTAATTCGTCAGCCGCCGTGCGGTACGGTATTAGAAATGCGGTCCTCTATTTTACATGGCAAGCGAAATCATATGGACTTTAATAATGTAATTTATTTAATGTAATACAAATTTATACAGAGTGTCCCATTTAAGGTACGAATGCATTGGTATCTCGAGAACCGTAAGAGCTACGAGGTTGGTTAAATTAGACAAAAGTTGCCCCATTAGGAGGCTATTTTAATGGTGTTTTGTTATTTGCGAAAAAATGCATAGGTCACTAGATATAGGTGAAAATGTAAATTTAGCGATTTTCTTTTTTTGCTTATAACTTTGTTATATGTAATAGTACGAGATTCTGGTTTGCACTTTCTTAAGGCACTTTTGTATGGTGAATTTGCAGAAGTACTCAAATTTTTTTTTATATCTAACCATTTACGAGTTACTGATAGCAACTTTTATTTTTCATATGGCATTTTTAAATAGAGATTTTTTTTAGCTTTACAATGATATAAAACAATAATAATTTATTTTTATAATTAACAGAAAAATTAACAAAAATTGTTATTTATACTAAAATTAAATTGAAAAAAGTAAATCGAAGACTGCTATGGAAACAACAAACAACAAAAAAGTGCAACAATTGAATTTCTGAATTTTACTTGACAATAGTAGATTATTACGAGTAATAAAAATGAATTTTTCTCGTTGGGAAAAATATGATATGTTGAGTTGATACATTCGTTGTCAAAGTTCGTTTTTTACACGTAATAATCTACTATTGTCAAGTAAAATTCAGAAATTCAATTGTTGCACTTTTTCGTTGTTCGTTGTTTCCATAGCAGCTTTCGATTTACTTTTTTCAATTTAATTTTAGTATAAATAACAATTTTTGTTAATTTTTCTGTTAATTATAAAAATAAATTATTATTGTTTTATATCATTGTAAAGCTAAAAAAAAAACTCTATTTAAAAATGCCATAGCTTAATATGACCTCCATATGAAAAATAAAAGTTGCTATCAGTAACTCGTAAATGGTTAGATATAAAAAAAATTTGAGTACTTCTGCAAATTCACCATACAAAAGTGCCTTAAGAAAGTGCAAACCAGAATCTCGTATTATTTCATATAACAAAGTTATAAGCAAAAAAAGAAAACCGCGAAATTTACATTTTCACCTGTATCTAGTGACCTATGCATTTTTTCGCAAATAACAAAACACCATTAAAATAGCCTCCTAATGGGGCAACTTTTGTCTAATTTAACCAACCTCGTAGCTCTTACGGTTCTCGAGATACCAATGCATTCGTATCTTAAATGGGACACCCTGTATATATAATATGGTGGGGATAGAAAAATGTGGTAGGGGTTTGTAGGTACGTGGCCTTGGTCAGGTGAAAAGCGTGCGTTCGTTGTTGAAACTTATATTAAAAGTGGCTGTTCTATGATTTCAATGCAAAGAGCGTTCATATATTAATGTCCGGTTTTATAAAGAAAAATAAATTTGGATTTCAAAATTCGGAATTGTATAGGTACCTATGTTACCGGACAAACCCGATTTCAGGATAAACTAGCATGGCCTAGGGCCTAAGCTAAACTAGGACCTAATGGGATAAAACAGTTGTAAGTCTAGCGTGTTAGGTAAGGTTTTGTTAAAATATATTTTTATTTACAATTAATGCAATTATGAGTATAATATTTATTTTCTGAACAAAACTTAACAAAACTTTACTTAACGCCTTCAACTTATGATTAATTTATCCTATTAGGATCTAGTTTAGCTAGAGTAAACTAGTTTATCCTAAAATTGAGTTTGGCCTGTAACATACATTATATACCTTGTGACGTAATAGTAATAGTATTAAGGTAAAATAAAATTTAGAAGTAATTTTCTGGAGGGAAAATTACCGTCACACACTTACCGCGGCAGCTCAGGTAGGGTTGTGGTTCGCTGGGTCGTGAGTCACTAGACACAAGAAAAGGGCAAAAAATATATAGGGCCTCAGTAATGTCAGGAAAGGGAGTGGACATACACACTCAAGGAAAGTTAAGAACAAAAAAAAATCTTTATTACAGTGTACGAACAAACAATAAAATGTTTAGCTTGTTGTTTGGGGACTACAATCACGATGGGTCCTAGATCGATCAGGCTGGAGAGCGGGGGACCTGGTGATTGGAGTAACAGTCGTTCAGCGCTCAGGCGGAATGGCTGGGCAGAAGGACGGAAGCCAAGGCTGTCTAGCACCCGTAAAAAGGCTGAGTTGTCGTAGGCAGTGACAGCGTACACCGCCCAGGACCTAGGGTGTTTCGGTGCCGTCGTAGGAGACCGGAACCGTCGGTCAGGTAGCCGGTGCCTTTGTGCAGAAGGCCTGGGGCTTCAGCGTCCCTATAGGTGACCTGGTGCTCGGTAGCGTCGGGAGCGGCAGGAGGCAAAATGTAGTAGACTGTGGTGTCCCGTAGCTTGACTGGACGGTAGGTTCCGCCCCACTCTCACACCCACAATCAACCCAGAGCCGGGAACGTATAAAAAAATAGGCAATAAAAGACTAAACAAACAAACTCGAAGTTGAAATTACAAAGAGAGCACTTAGACCCCAAATAAATCACTGTAATAATTCTCAAAAAAAAAACAGTCTACAATAAACTTTCCAAGGAAAATTTAACTACAATTATTTACACAAAAAAATTTAACTACAAAAAAATTACAAAACCAGATTTTATAGTGCACTTTTAAATTTAAAAAAAAATATGAAAAAAATAGCTGGCCAAGCTAAAAGTGAAATTAGACACGAATAAAAAAAATAGTAGGGAAGGGTAGAAAAATAATTAGTTCGTAAAATAATGAAACTAGTTCAAAGGCGAGAATTTAGTAAATTTGTTACACTAGTGGACGCCAACAATCAAAAAAATCTCCAAATGAAATACTATATTGGCTTCCACAAAAAAACTAAAATAAGTGCTAAAAATAATTAATAACACTGCTACTTACGCAAGACTTCAGATCAGCTAAGAGCTAGTCTCAAACTACGCCATAACAAATCAAGAACGAACCCAAAATAGTGGTAAATGAGTTTTTACCGAACCCCAAATAATTGTAAAAAAAAACTACAAACACATATTAAAACAAAAACGAGGGAGTTTAAAGTTCTCTTCACACAAATAATAAAACGAATTTTGCCTTAGAAAAATTGAACAACACATGGGTGTATTATCTTCTAATGAAAAAAAATAAAAATAAAAAATGAATTTGGAAGAAAACCCATCAAAATTGACAAAAGAACTAATAAATTTTTAAATAAGAGAACTATAAAAGTTGAAAAATGAAAGCTACAACTCCCAGAGCAGTGCTTCACACTCTAACTGTGGCGTGATGCATCCAGAGCAAGGTTAATAATGCATTTTCAATAAAAATCAAAAAAATATTATTACAACTCACCCAGGAAGATCACTAACTAGCTCAAAACTAAAGCACTAGGCAGATCACTTTAAGCAAAATTTAGATGAATATCGATAACAAAAATTTTTTTTGCAAAAACACATTTTTTTTTCTAGACAAAAAAAGAGAACACAACTGTCCACAGTCGAGTGTGAAACCCTTCTCCTCGCAATATCCAACACGGCGACACCAGAACCGGACATGCTGACGGAGACATCGGTATAAAAAAAGTTAAACCAAAAAATTTTAAACTAAAACCGCGAAACGAAAACAAAATCGTTTCAACCTATAAAATCTGGAATTATAATTAAAATCGTGGATAAAAATTTAATTCACTTTTGTAAAACCGGGAATGTGTTCGAACACTTCTTGTCCTATCTGAAGGTATTTGCTTTAATATTGAATCTGTTGTGCAAAAGACAGCTATCCATCGAATAATTGCATTGCGATCTGGCACTAAAATCAATGGACGAAGATTAAAATATAGTCTGAACGCTCTTTGTGTTGAAATCATGAAACAGCCATTTTTAAATTAATTTTCAACAAACACACGCTCTTCGTCTGGCCAAGGCATGATGACTGTGAAAACTGAAACCAATGAAACCTTTTGAGTTAGCTCATGTACAAACCCCCACCACACATTTTCACCGCTTCCCATATAGGAGCAGTAGATGTCCGAGATCCAAGCATTTATTCTACCGGACCGTTATTAATGCAAATGATAGAACCAACAGTTGAAAAGTAACCAAGTGATTAAATATTACAACGTACAAATAATATAGCAAACAGAAACAAACATAATTTAAAGAAGATATAACATATTTTTTGAAACTGTTTAGAGATGAATTAAATAAATCTAATTGATTAAATTGATTGAGGTAGATTGACATTATGAGAATTTATAGTTATTAGTATTACTTTACGGCAACGTGAATAAATAACAGAGAAATTATTTTATCGGAAAAAAGCAGATTGTTAAATGTTTTAAATAAGAACAATATATCAAAGTATGTTCGACTACTCTCCAAACTATTCATATGAAATCATTCCAATGTGACCAAATTGAAGCATAATAAATTAACAAACTTTTTTTTGAACGTTTTGTACTAAATTAATATTTTTTCTGCATTGTGGATTCCACACTAAAGACGCATATTTCAATTTAGAGCGTAGTAACGAATTATATAAACAAATTAGTGTATCGGTATTTTTGAATAATTTGCTTTGTCGCAAAAGAAAGCCTAAAGTGCGGAATGAGTCTTTACAAATTGTGCCCATATGTGCTGTCATAAAAAGTTTAGGGTTATATAATACGCCAAAATCTCTTACTGCAGAGTTTACCTCCAGAATCAAATTGTTTATCTGATAATTATAAGATATACATAAACTGCAAGTAAGGTTCATGACGTAACATTTAGAAGATTGAGATGTAGGTAATTTTGTGTACAATATGTATACAGTTGCAACAGATCGCTTGAATTTAATGATGGGTTAAATAAGATTTACAACAGCTTTGTAAGATAAAAGCTACAGGTTTTCATAAATTTTACAGGAATTTCTCCAGGCCCTCCTCGTTTTGATGCGTCCAAAGAAAATAATTCACTTACAATTTTATAAAAATTAAGATAATGAAACTAAATAAGTGATACAATTGGAAACGTCATTATGGATATTTATAACATTATAATTATCAGCACTAACATAGATTTAATTAATCGACAAATAAATAATGAACTTCAGAACTGTAACTCGCAACATGATCAAGATAATGAATATTATTGGGCATACCGTTGGTTTGTATGGTAACACAAATATGAATTATACAATTTGTTTTAATTTATTTATTATATAGAAAATGGACAACAGCTACGCTGATAACCTTTTATCTAGCCTAATTAGTATGTAAGTTTTATTAGATAAATAAATTTAATTGGTTGCTTGCATCGTTGTCCAAATCCACTAGTAGGTTATCTATGGCTTATTTGAAAAATGTTATCGATTCGGTGGTAACACTCTCTTTTGGCAGCCGGTTCCGCCTTTCAACCACACTCTTTGTGAAGAAAATGTATCTCGGCCCGGTATGAGCTTGATCTCTGCAAAGTAGGGCTAGGAATTAGAACTGGGTATTTAGTTAAATGGGAAATACCTACCTACACGGACCAAATGGAAAACGGTTCGGACTCAATTCTTCATCCATAACACCCGTAAGACCCATAAGAACCGCAGACCCGTATTACCCGTAACAACCGTACAACCTGTAAGAACCGTATTTTCCTTAAGACATGAAGTTATATGTGAATTGCATGTAAGGGGCATACTTCGCCGCACCGAGAACATACATATCTCATTATTGCATTTAAATACACACATTTAAATTATTTATAATGGTGTCTGTCTTATAAATCGTTTTTTTTACTTGTTCTATTATTGTACAAATTACTAACTTATTCATTAAAAATAATTGTATTATGTGAAATATTTAATCAAATAAATTAAATAAAATTGTTTTTCTACGGTATGATTATTTAAACAGATAATTAGCAACGTAATAAATACGTCTTACAGGTGATATGGTTCTTACGGGTAATACATGTTTTCGGTTCTTACGGGTAATAGAGTCTGCGGTTCTTTCGGTTCTTATGGGTCTTACAGGTTTATGGGTGAAGAATCGACTCCGACCCGTATTCACTGTAATACGAGTGAGCGGGTGGTCTTTTGGATCCACCGGTATTCTAAGCAAGCTTTAGTGAGTGCTCTCGCATGTGACTGGTCCCTGTCATACAAAAAGTGTGTCAAATTCAGAGACGTTATAGTGCCTGTGGATGATTTTATAAGTCTTAACCAAATCATTTCTTCTCTGATGCAATATTGGCAGCTACAATGCCTGGAACCGCTCTTCATAATTCAATCGACTTCTTTTGGGAGTTTAGTAGCCTTCTTCACACTTTCAAGGAATAGCATATCCTTCTCTAAATAAGGATTCCAAACGTAGACAGCGTAATCTAGAATTTTATGCTTTATTTATTTATTTAGTACAAACTGCCCAACAGGATTAATCCCAATAAGAGGGTAGGAGCAGGAGAAACAATAATATACACAAATTACAATATGATAAAATTTGAAAAAGTGTTAACAGACAGGAATATAACTTTTAGTAATACATTTGAGTAGATGTCTAGGCTTTGATTGAAAAACGTCAAAAGCCGAATATTTGGGATTATGATAAAAACACATGCGATAAATAAGAGACACTTGTAGGACATTTGTGTTAAGAGTAGGTAGGTAGAAAGTATAGGAATGACGGGTGAATATACTAGGAGTATGGAAATTAAGAAGACTGAGACATAGAGGGTCATTCATTTCCCCATAAATGAGTTTAGCTAGATAATAAACAGAGTATATTTCACGTCTCTCCGTTATACTACATAATTTAAAAATTTCAAGAAAGTTTATAAGATACTGAAATATCGGGGTACACTTTAAACAATATGAAGTAAGCAAATTTAAGGAACTTCTTTTGAATTTTTTCTAAACGATCTTGATGACATTCATAAAAGGGATTCCAAACGAGGGAGCAATATTCTTATTTAAGATCGTACAAAAGTAAAATATAGGGTAAAGATGGATGAAATATTGCTGAAAAATCGAGTATTACGAACGATAAAACCATGGATATGAATGGATTCATTATAGATAATATTGATGTGATGTGTAAATGATATTTTGGGGTCGAATGTAACACCTAAGTCTTTAACACAAGATACACGTTTTAAAGTGCTGCAATGAAGGGTGTAACCAAAAGTAATGGCTGAAGTTTTCCTTGTGAAATACATAACATTGCATTTATCAATGTTGAGTGACAGTTTGTTTGTATCGCACTACCACTACTGAACTAAACAATCTAGATCGTGTTGGAGTCTAGAGCAATCGTCAATAGTTGAGATGGAGTAAATGATTTTAAGGTCATCTGCGAATAGAAGTTTTTTATAATTTAAAATTGATGGTAATTCATTAATATATAATAGAAATAAAAGAGGTCCTAAATTCGAGCCTTGGGGTACTCCGGAAGTAAAGATGTATTTTTCAGATTTAAAACCACGTATCTGAACAAACAGTTCACGTTGAGAAAGATATGAAGAAAAAGTTCGATTATAGAAGGAGTAAAAGAGTAAAAATGAAGTTTGCTTATGAGGACACCATGGTCTATCCTGTCAAAAGCTTTAGCAAAATCTGTATATATGCAATCTACCTGACCCTTTTCGTTCAAAGTGGAGGAGGTGAAATGAGTAAAATGAACCAGATTGCTTGACGTGGACCTTTTTTCCATGAAGCCATGTTGGGCTGGAGATATCATGTTTTTAATCTAACTATAAGTTTTAGTATAAATAATACTTTCAAATATTTTGCTAAAGTTTGACAGGATAGCTATGAGTCTATAATTTGTGATATCAGATGCAGAACCCGATTTGTTTATGGGAGAGATTTTGAAAAGTTTCCAGTATGTAGGAAATATGTTTGATTGAATAGAGAGATTGAAAATATGGTACAAGTAGTCTTTAATAAGTAAACTGGGGACGAGATCAGGACCACAAGAAAGATTCGGTTTTAGTTTGTGAATGGACAGTTTGATATCATCAAAGGAAATATGAGAGACAGAAACAGTATTATTAGATGAAGTTATGAGGTCAGTATGAGAATATGGAGTAGAGGGAAGGAATGCAGATTAAAAAAAGGAGGCATAGGAGTTCGCTATATCGTTAGAAGAAGTAAACTCATTGTTATTATATTTCATAATGGTGGGAGCTAATGTTTTTCTTTTAGTATTAACAAATTTCCAAAATTTACTAGGGCTTTGTCTTAAGGGTGTTTCACATTCGCGAATATAATTAATATAGGCGATTCTAATGTTATTTTTTAGTTTACTTCTAAGGAATTTATAATTATGAGAATATAAATATTATTTGGAAATTTGCTATTGAGCTTTCTAAATTTTTCCTTGTACTTAATAATTTTTTTAATGTCCTTGGCAAACAAAGGGGGGTAACAGGATTTAAAGGGTCGTTTCATTGGTACACACTGATCGAAAATGCAGTATAAATTTTTATATAAAAAGTCACAAGCAAGATCTACATCAGTGAATTGTTTAAGTGCAGACCAATTAAATTCCCCAATAAGATGATACAGTTTACAAAAATCTGCTTTCTTGAAATCGTACTGAAAGCTATTGAAGTATAATTTTTTTCTAGTATTATTTTTAGAAATACAGGTGTCTCACAACTCGCGCCCCAGAGCGAATTAGGAAACACGAGACTGCACTCGGATGTGTAATTTCGAAGAATAAAAAATCTAGCTTAAAAGATATTAGAGAAAAGACAACTTAAAATTGACCAATCAGAGACCTACACCTTTAACATGTGTTTGCCGTAATTTTACGTTACTATGGTTTTATACAAATCAAATCTTTTTTAAAATTTGTGGGCGAATGTAGTTTTTGAAAAATGTCAGTGTCAAATTAAATTTGACAAGGTGAGTAAAAAAAAGCAAATTCTTACCATGTATTCAGCCGCTGATTACTTAGAAATGATTATAATTTTCGGAGAATGTGGACGTAACACCAGAGAGGCAGCACGAGTCTATTCGGAACGTTTTCCGGATAGAAATCTTGTGATGATCTCGGATTACACCTTCGCTAACCTAAATTTGTTGACAGTGAAAAGTCAACTCTAAAGTGTCAAAATTACAGTAAGTCAAACAAATTTTTCCGACGACCACTACGAAAAGTACATAAATTCACAAGCTAAACTATTACTGAAAGTTGGTCATTGCACATCACAAGCAAAGCTGTGTGATATGAAATCTCGTTAGTCAATCAGATGCGTCCGCAACTGTGTGATATGGTTTTATCACACGCTGCGATAACTGAGCGAACTAACCTAAAAATTAGTATTTAAAAATTTGACAGTTGCAAATAATTTGCTGAATTTACACGGATTAAGAAGGCTGGACCCTGATTTATATATTTTTTTTATAATCTATTTTAATATTTTTATGTAAATTTTAGTTTCTTTTTGAGGTCGTCGAAAAATATCGTGTACAACACGTGCTGAAAGGGTATTTCACACTCACATAATTAAACCACTCGCCTTCGGCTCGTGGCTCAAACTTCACTCTCGTGTGAAATATCCAACTTACAGCAATAGTTATACAATATACTATTGTAACTCACTAGTAGTATTTAAAAAATAGCAATCAGTTTTATTTTGTAATAATATCATCACACCTCAAGATATCCTTCCGGGATTGGTGGATTAAAAAGTCTTGTAACTCTGTTATCCAAGCAGCCGCAAATTATTTTCTTCTATTTTTTGGCAACCTATTGTAGTCGGCAAGTGTCAGTTTCGTTTGGAGCGCGAGTTGTGAGACACCCTGTATGGATGTCAACAGAAAATTCTAAAGGGGGGTAATGATTATAATCAACTTCCAGAAGATTGTTAGCTGGGCGTTTGGCACAGCATTTAACATTAGATATAGCAAGATCGAGTAAACAAATATTACTGTTAGCGACGCTTTGGGCTGTCACTTCAACGCTTTGGGCTGTCACTCCACTGTCACTTTGGCAGGAGTACAACCAAGAAGTTGTCACTTTGACACGAGCAAACGCACTTATTTCCAAATTATTATGGGTCTTACAGGTTTATGGGTGAAGAATCGACTCCGACCCGTATTCACTGTAATACGAGTGAGCGGATGGTCTTTTGGACCCACCGGTATTCCAAGCAAGCTTTAGTGAGTGCTCTCGCATGTGACTGGTCCCTGTCATACAAAAAGTGTGTCAAATTCAGAGACGTTATAGTGCCTGTGGATGATTTTATAAGTCTTAACCAAATCATTTCTTCTCTGATGCAATATTGGCAGCTACAATGCCTGGAACCGCTCTTCATAATTCAATCGACTTCTTTTGGGAGTTTAGTAGCCTTCTTCACACTTTCAAGGAATAGCATATCCGTCTCTAAATAAGGATTCCAAACGTAGACAGCGTAATCTAGAATTTTATGCTTTATTTATTTATTTAGTACAAACTGCCCAACAGGATTAATCCCAATAAGAGGGTAGTAGCAGGAGAAACAATAATATACACAAATTACAATATGATAAAATTTGAAAAAGTGTTAACAGACAGGAATATAACTTTTAGTAATACATTTGAGTAATGTCTAGGCTTTGATTGAAAAACGTCAAAAGCCGAATATTTGGGATTATGATAAAAACACATGCGATAAATAAGAGACACTTGTAGGACATTTGTGTTAAGAGTAGGTAGGTAGAAAGTCACTTTGGCAGGAGTACAACCAATAAGTTGTCACTTTGACACGAGCAAACGCACTTATTTCCAAAGCTAACTTTTGGCGATGATATTACCATAGAAAAACAAAAATTATTGTTGTTGTTAATTAAAAAATAATATAATGAATTTATTGTCATGTAATTTATATATTTTCGCAATATAACTTATTGAAAATATAAATTGTTACTTTTATTTGTTAAAAGTACATTAGAATATCGTCACCGACCCTAGCAGTTATCTGGGAGCCACGGTGAGAAAGTCAGAAAGTTTATTTCTTACAAACCTTCCTGCACATTTATGGTCCTTCGAACCTGGATTCAAGTAAATCTACATTCCACGCGACAATTGTGGATCTACTAGTCATAACTTCTGAATCAACTACACCTCAGACCTCAGACTGAAGATATACAATGCCTGAATCAGAAACTGCTGAATCAGGCAACCTTACGAAGCTTATAAAGAAGCGGAATTATGTTAAAGGATCTCTAACTCGCTTCAAAAACTATTTGAAAGAATTAGAGAAAAAAGCTTATGATTTTGAAAATCTTAAAGCAAGATTATGATAAATTTAAATTAATTTGGAATAATTTTGATGAAATCCAAAATAAAATTGAAGACCTTGAAATTGATTTGGAGGAAAACCAGCATTGTTGGAATGCATTTGAGGATTTATACTTTAACTTGGAAGCCCAAGTTACTCGTTTACTAAGAACTGCTGATAAAGCGCAGGAAGTACCTGTTATTAATGCTCCTATTTCCATGCCTGAAGACTCAATTCAAGTCATTAATTCAGGTGAGAGTAATCAAACTAAATCAAATACTCAAGCTTTGGATGACCAAAATACCAATCCAAATCAAATATCATCTGAACATACAATTCTAAACTCTAATGCAATATCTGAATTGAATGATAATACTTCTAATAGACATGTGTCAAATACAGGAAATAATTCTGACAGACATATGTCAAATATCAGTGATCATACTTTAAATCCTATATACTAAATAATTTAATTCACTATCTATATATATATATATATATATATATATATATATATATATATATATATATTTTCTTTAATCATCACGACGATCGGGGAAATTTTGCTCACCTGTACAGACTAAACGGTGCGAGTGATTTTAATGAAAAATTTTCCAAGATGTAGAGAATAACACAACTTCATTTCCTGGTAATAGGTAATTTTTCTGTACGGTGCATAGTTTTTGTGTAAAATATTTTTGAAGGTGGGATTTTGGCTTTTTAAAACAAAATATCTGAGTTCTCCATGAAAATTTTAAGACGAAAAACGTTTATTTGACATGTCAATCAGAACATTTAAATGAAATTATTCATGAAATGAGGACAATTTGAAAGAAGTTAAAATCATAAACATACATTATGGCAATGGGCCGTTATTCCACAATAGTTGAAAAGGTCTGAAACATTATATTTAAAAATTATAATATTTGAAGGTTCATGTCCGTGATTCATGGGCATTTCGAAAGTGTTGCCAAACATTCCATAAATAACTAAGTAAAAAACAAATATCCCAATGTCAAAAATTTGACAGCTCTATCGGCTATTGTTTTTTTGCATAAAGTTGTCAGAACCATGTCGTGTTTGGTATCAAATGAAAGGTAACGTCAAGGGCTGTCATGCAGAAATGTCAAAATTTTGACAGCTCCATCGGCTTTTGTTTTTTGTTTAAAGTTGTCAGAACAACGTCGTGTTTAGTATCAAATGAAAGGTAACGTCAAGGGCTGCCATGCAGAAATGTCAAAAATTTGGCAGCCCGATCGGCTTTTGTTTTTTGCATAAAGTTGTCAGAACAATGTCGTGTTTGGTATCAAATGAGAGGTACGGTCAATGGATGTCATGCAGAAATGTCAAAAATTTGACAGCTCGATCGGCTTTTGTTTTTTGCTTAAAGTTGTTAGAATCATGTCGTGTTTGGTATCAAATGAGAGGGTTCGTCAAGGGCTGCCATGCAGACATGTTAAAAATTTGACAGCTCGATCGGCTTTTTGTTTTTTGCTTAAAGTTGTCAGAACCATGTCGTGTTTGGTATCAGATGAGAGGTATCGTCAAGGGCTGCCATGCAGATATGTCAAAAATTTGACAGCTCGATCGGCTTTTATTTTTTACTTAAAGTCGTCAGAACCATGTCGTGTTTGGTATCAAATGAGAGGTATCGTCGAGGGCTGTCGTGCAGAAATGTTATAAATTTGACAGCTCGATCGGTTTTTGTGTTTTGTTTAAAGTTGTCAGAACCATGTCGTGTTTGGGCATTTTGGGTGGGCAGGTTGCGTGGGCAGGTTGGGTGGGCAGGTTGCGTGAGCAGGTTGCGTGGGCATTTTGGGTGGGCAGATTACGTGGGCAGTTTGAGTGGGTACGTTGCGTGGGCATTTTGGGTGGGCAGGTTGCGTGGGCATTTTGAGTGGGCAGGTTGCGTGGGCAGTTTGGGTGGGCAGATTGCGTGAGCAGTCTGAGTGGGCAGGTTGCGTGGGCTGTTTGGGTGGGCGGAAAAAAATATTTTTAAAGACTCTTAGCGTTAGCACTTTGCGTTTAAATTGTTCCTAGACGGATTGGACTTACGTAAAACTATTATAAAACACTATCGGCGGAGCCCTAGGGTATACTCGGCGTAGCCGAGTTTACGCTAGTGAAAATACTAAGCAGCTTGGTTATGCTATGAATACTTTTCCTATTGCTGCAAATTCTGATTCAATTTCGAATCAAAATGTACACTGTCCAATATATAATAATATTCAATTGCCAATTATTGACCTTCCTAAATTTGATGGAAACTATTATAATTGGTTATTCTAAGATACGTGTTGCACGCTCCTCTGTCGTAAGCCGATAAGTTTACCGTTTTCTCGGGCCTTATCGCTCAGTAAGAGGGTGTAGTTCTGTTTTAGTGAAGATAAAGTGACAGTGTCTTAGTGAGAGTAGAGTAAACAAAAGTGATTAAGAAATAAGAGTGTGGTGTCGAGTTTAAAAGTTCGCAAGAAACTGAAAAATTGACAGATAGTGTTTGAAGGTCACAGTGCGCGCGTAGCCGTTTGCAGTGAGCTGAGTAACATAGTGAGCGACGCACTCGTAAAACTAAGTATAATCAGTGTTGCCAACTATAGCAATAATTAAAAACCCTGCGCGAAAATCTGGCCATCAATGAGCAACAAAAGAAATAGAGAAATAAACACAAGTATTGAAGAGGAACAATCTATCTTTAGGAAAAGCAAAAAAGTGATCAGAAGCCCGGAGTTTCAACCAAAAAAGATAGAAGTTAAGGACCAAGACGATATGGATATGGACGAATTTAAAAAGTTAAATGCAACAATGTTAGCAATACGGGATGAATTGATAACAAACACCAATGAAATTAAAGCACTTAGAGAAGAACTGAAGATAAAAGAGGAAAAATGGGAAAAGGAAAAGAAAGTATTGTTAAACAGAGTAGAAAAACTGGAAGCACAAATGGAAAACCAAGAAAAACAAGTAAGGAAAAATAATATAGTATTGAAGGGAAGCGATATAAAGGAGGATAAAAATTCGGTACAAGAATTTTTCAAGCAGAACTTCAACATGCAACCCGCAATCAAAAATGTGCACCTACTAAACAAAAACCGAAACGGAAAAGTTGTACTAGTCCAAATGGAAAACTGGGCAGAGAAACTTGAAATCATGAAAAGAAAAAAAGAACTAGCAGCAAAAAAAACCCGTAGTATATATTGAAAACGATCTAACAAAGAGAGAAAGAGAAATTCAAGCAACCCTTAGAAAAATAGCTACAGCCCAACGGGAAAAAAACAAAAAAGTATAAGTGGGATATAGAAAATTAATCATCGAAGGACAAGAATACGTATGGGATGAAATGGAACAAGGCGTAGTAAAAAACGTCCCAGAGTCACAAAACGACCCATATCCAAAAAACTAAAGAATATTAAAAATAATAAGGACTGGAAGCAGAGCTGGGCAGTAACTAGTTACTTTAGTAACTTAGTTACTAACTAGTTACTTTTACGTAACTTGTAACGTAACTTAGTTACTTTTTAAAATATGGTAACTGTAACTGTAACTTAACTTGCTGCGGAAAAGTAGTTGGTAACTTTACGGTTTTTAGTTACTAGTTACTTAAAGTAACTCAGAAATTAGAATGTAACTTAAGTTAGTCAAAGTAACTTAAAAAGTGGAATGTAGCTTAGTCATAAAAAGTAACGGAGGGGAGGATTAAAATTTCTAAGAATTATTTTGTAAGTAATTATATTCATTAATAATAGAGTTTTTGTACGGTAAACAGAAAAACTAAAAATAACACATTATTTTAACTTTTAATTCTAGAATTAAAAAGTCACTAAATGTTAAATTTGACTTATAAAATATATTATTTTCAAATGTTTTCCTCGCTTACAAATGATGTTTTAATAAATTATAATTAAACTGCCACTAAATCATCAAAATTATTCCAATTTTCAGGTTATACAAAAAATAGTGTATTTTGTACGTTGTTCCAAGGGTTTGCAAGACTTGAATTCGTCTCATCTTTGCAAATTCCCTTCTCACAAGATAAAATGTCACTTTTAATTTTTATAGTATAGTATAATGTAGGTCCGCAGGGCCTTTTTATCAGATTTTTGGGCCCTAGACCAAATTTTTTTTCGGGCCCCCCTCCCTCTTTATAGTAAAAAACAAGTGCGTACAAATATTTGTATGATTATAATGTAAGTTTATTTATTAAAGAAAAAAATAAAAATTGTCTGCTGAGAGAAAAGCTGATCAATTATACAGTACCGCATGTTCGATTCTAGTTTGAGGTGAAATTTTAGCGTAATATTTTGTTACTTCTCTCTAGGGACGGTTGGCGATTTTGCCGGGTCTCGAGAATATGTTATTAGCGTAGCGGGGCCCGACATATTTATAAAAAGATACTTTTTCATCAAATTTTCTTAGATATTTGAATGTGCGGGGCCCATGTGAGCGCGGGGCCTCAGATTGAAAATCGACGTCTGATCCGAGGTTTCCAATAAATTAATCATTATCCACTAATAAGTCTAGGAAATAATGTCTGCATGTTTTATACATTATAATGGTCATGTCATGTTAGAAAGAAAGTAGATTCTTTATATCTTGGTATAAGAAATCAAAATTGAAAAATAAATTAATAAATTTTTAAAAAATCACAGCAACCGGGCCCTGCGGGCCCCTTGTCAAAGCGAGCCCTAGGCCGTGGCCTCGTGGGCCTAGGCGGTAATAAGGCCCTGTAGGTCCGTTAACATTAACTATAATAATTTGATTGGGTGTTGCTAAGCAATAACTTTAAAATTTAGGTTAACGTAGTTAGTGCAAAAACTCCCTGATATGTATACTACACAATAACTAAGTCAACAGTCTAAGTCTACACTTCACGCCATTAAAAGTAGTTAGAAAGTAACTCAAGGTAACTAAGTTACTTTTAATGAGTAACTAGTAAATAACTTAGTTCTTTCACCAAAGTAACTGTAACTTAAGTAACTTAGTTACTTTTTTTTGGAGGTAACTGTAACTGTAACTAGTTACATTTTAAAAGTAACTTGCCCAGCTCTGACTGGAAGCAATGGAGACCAAAAACTGAGATGAAAAATAATACGAATAAGGATACGGAAACAAAAACTATCAGATTAGGAACTTGGAATATACGCAGTATCACAGGCAAAGAGTATGAATTATTTGACGAACTAAACAAAATGAAAGTAGGTATTTTGGGAATAACAGAAACGAAGAGGAAAGGAATGGGACTTAAACAATTAACAGCAGATTACTGGATGCACTGGTCAGGGGTGCAAGATACAGAGCGGGCTGCAGGAGGAGTAGGGATAGTAGTTCACAAACAATATATAAATCAAATGAGTAATGAAAAATATATTAGTGAAAGATTAATGACAATAGATTGGACAGCAGGAAAAGAAGATGAGTACACATTAATAATAGCATATGGGCCTAACGAAGACGACAAGAAAGAAAATAAAGACATATTCTATGAAGAACTTCAAACAATCATTAATAGAACAAATAAAGATACAATAATAATGGGAGACCTGAACGGAAGAGTGGGTAGAAACAATCTAGGGATAGAAAGAATACTGGGAAGAGAAGGTGAAGTAACTTTAAACAACAATGGAAAGAGAATAATCGATGTATGTATAGAAAACGACCTGGCTATATCGAATACTTTCTTCAAACATAAAGATGTACACAAATATACGCGAGTAGAACCCTCAAGAAACAAAAAATCTATAATAGATTACTTTTTAATAAGTAGGAATAAATTAAAACAAGTAAAAGACGTACGAGTATATAGAGGAGCAGAGATTGGTAGCGATCACTACTTGGTCATTATGAATATGAAGTTAAAAGTACTAAGAAGACATGAAAAAAGAAAAACCGTGAACCAGGAAAAAATAAAAAGTCATAAACTCGCAGACCAAGACATAAAATCAAGGTACAGGAATTTGGTTGAGGAAAAACTGTCAAAGTTTAAAGAAAGGGAAAACATAGAGGACATGTGGGCTAAATTTAAATTAAGTATACTTGAAGCTGCAAAGGAAACGTGCGGGACTTCAAAACTGAGTAATAAATACATAAAAAGAACTCCATGGTGGACAACGGATATTAAAAATAAAATAAAAATGAAAAAAGATGCGTGGAAAAAATACCTGTCAAATAAGACTACGGATAACTACGAAAAATACAAAGCATTAAGAATAGCAGTTAAAAAACAAATTAACGAAGCAAAAGAGTTGGAATGGGTTAAATTTGGACATAAGCTTAATGAAGCATACGGAGAAAATCAAAAACTATTCTTTGGAGCAATTAAAAATATGCGGAAAGAAAAAGAGAACGTTTTATTTAACATAAAAGATAAGAAAGGAAACATATTAAATAACGAAATTCAGATTATGGATAGATGGACTTTAAAGAACTACTGGAAGAAGAAAAAAATATAGTTCAACGACCACTAGAAAAGAAAACACAGGGTAAGGAACATGCAGCGCGACAGTATCAGGAAGATACCTTTATAACAGAGGAAGAGTTCTTAAAAGCATTAAGAAAAATCAAAGTAGGAAAATCACCAGGGCACGACAATATCACCGCAGAAATGTTAAAAAGTATGGGCAAAAAAGGACAAGATTGCTTAATAGAATTATTTAACGCAACAGAAAAACTGGGAGTTCCAGCAGATTGGCAAATTGGAATAATCTCACTAATCTTTAAAAAGGGGGATAGTAAAGAGTGCAAGAATTATAGCGGCATCACACATAAGTGTTGTAGGTAAACTTTTCGCCAGAATAATGGAGAATAAAGTTAGAGAACAAGTGGAAGACACCATTGAAGACACACAATGTGGTTTCAGACCAAACAGGGGAGTCCAAGACCATATATTCACCCTTAGACAAATAATCGAAAAAGCAAAACTAATAGGCAAGGAAATACATTCAGGTTTCATGGATTTGGAAAAAGCTTTCGATACAGTAGTAAGGGAAAAGGTATGGCAATGTCTTGAAGTACGAGGAGTCCAAAAGAGGACCATAAATAGCATAAAAAACCTATATACGAACAATAAAAACTATGTCCGAATTAAGAAAAACAAGTCAACAATGTTCAGCTCAGATACAGGCCTACGGCAAGGATGTATTCTCAGCCCCCTTCTCTTCACCATCTACCTTGACGAAATACTCAAAAACGTGAAACCTAAACTTAAAATGTACAAAGTAGGATACAGAAATATGAAACTCCTAAAAGTATCTGAATTAAGTTATGCCGATGATATGATCATCATTACAGAATCGGAAAATGACTTACAGCATAATTTAAACATTCTTAATGAAGAATTCAAGAGGTGGAACATGAAAATAAATAAAGACAAAACGAAAACAATGACAATAAATGGAAAAGTAAAACCCCAGAACATAAAAATAGAAAACACAAAAATGGAACAAGTGAAGACATTTAAATATCTAGGAGTAAATATCAGTGAAGCTGGCAATATTGAACAGGAGATAAATGAAAGAATAAACAAAGGAGGGAGACTTTTTAATGCTTTAAAACAAAAATTCTTGGCTAAGAAGGAAGTTCCAAAAGAAACTAAAGTAGAAGTTTATAAAAAAGTAGTAATCCCTGTTATTACATATGGATGCGAATCATGGTCCACCAATGAAAGGCAGCAAAGTAAACTAAGAAGTATAGAGATGAAATATCTAAGAAAAATTGAGGGGAAGAGTAAACTGGACAAAATTAGAAACGAAGTATATAGACAAAATTTAAACACAAAACCACTAAAAGAAACAATAGAAGAGGGTCAACTTAGATGGAGAGGACACATACAAAGAAT
Source organism: Ophonus ardosiacus (assembly GCA_943142095.1). NCBI lineage: Eukaryota > Metazoa > Arthropoda > Insecta > Coleoptera > Carabidae > Ophonus > Ophonus ardosiacus. The sequence goes on along the minus strand of OW964831.1, from coordinate 28,440,795 downwards.
GGACAGCGCAAGATTAACAAAATGTGTGTACGAAGCGAAATTACTGGGTAAAAAGAAAAGAGGAAAGCCAATAAAAACATGGGAGGAAGAAGTACGGGCGGCTGCAGAAAGTAGAGGTGCGTCGTGGCAAGACTGCAAGGCAAAGATGAAAGACAGAACTACATGGAGGAACTACTGGAAAAAAAGCCCAGAAACTAAAAACCGAAAGTGACACCGACACGCCATAGCCTTACACCGAAAGGTAGAAAGGCTTAAGGATTAAGTAAGTAAGTAAGTAAGTAAGTATTTTTTAAAAATAAATTTAAATCAATTATTGATGATAATCCAAGTATATCATCTAATCAAAAGTTCCATTATTTAAGGCTTTCTTTAACCGGTGAAGCGTTAGAACTTTTACGAAATCTTGAACTTGAAATATCTGCAGATAATTATGATGTAGCTTGGTCATTATTAAATAATGCTTATGAAAACACAGTTTTATTAGTTAATCAACATATTCATGCAATTTTTAATTTGCCAAATGTACGAGATAATAATTCATTAAAATTCTTACTAAATGATTTAAATAAACATTTAAGATCTTTAAAATCATTGAAACAACCTGTAGAAAGTTGGGATCTCTTAATAATACATATTGTTGTAAATAAATTAGATAATTACACTCGCAGAAAATGGAATGATAAATTATCTATAAATGAATTGCCAAGTATAGCAGAATTAAAACAATTTTTAAACGAAATATGTAAAAAATCAGTAGCACTTAATAAATTTGATTATTCTCAATCAAATAATAAAGTTAAATTATTTATTACTAATAGTACATCACAATGTAAATGTTGTTCTTCAAATCATTTCATAGCACAATGTGCAAAATTCTTAGAAATAACACCTGAAAAGCGATATGAAATAACACGCACACATAATTTATGTTCTAATTGTTTAAAATTTGGGCACAAAATAAAAAATTGCAAAGATACAATGACATGTAAAACCTGTGGTAAAAAACATCACTCATTGCTTCATTTCATTAACAAATTTGAAATTAATTTAAATAAAAATTCAAGCAATGAGAGAATCACACATACAAACAGGAACATAATTCCAAGTAACGATTCAAATATGACCCCAAATGTTTCTGTTAATTTTAATAAAACAAATCAAATTTTGTTATCCACTGCAATTATTCAAGATAGAGATATATCAGGTAATTGTACGTGATTGCAGAGTCCTACTCGATAATGGCTCACAGTTGAATTTCATCACTTCAGAATTAGCTGAACAATTAAATATGAAAAAATTTAAATTAAATATGTCAATTACTGGGATAAATAATTCGTTAACTAATGTAAACAATTATGTAAAAGTTCATGTGAAATCACAATATAATTCATTCCAGCAAAACATAGTTTGTCTTGAAATTCCTCATATAACTGATAATATTCCTTTGATATCTTTTGACAGAAGTACGATAGAAATTCCATCTAATATAAATTTAGCTGATCCACATTTTTACCAATCTGATAAAATCAACATGCTTCTAGGAGCTGAATTTTTTTGGAAAATTCTTAAAATCGGTCAAAAGATATTAGGTAAGCATAAACCAGTCCTCCAAAATACTTTATTTGGATGGATTATTTCTGGAGAAATTCCGAATTCATCAATACAACGTTACAGTCGGTGTAATTTTATATCAAATACAGAATTAGACAATAAACTTTCTCAGTTCTGGAATATTGAGGAATCACCTGATAAACAAATTTGGTCTGCTGAAGAACAATTAGCAGAAAAGATTTTTCAACCCACAACTGAAAGAAATAAAGACGGCAGATTTATTGTACGCTTGCCATTTAAAGAATCCACTACTATTTTAGGTAATTCATTAGACATAGCTGAAAAACGTTTAAAGAATACTGAAAAGAAATTATCTAAAAATTTAGATTTGCAAAATCAATACAATGAGTTTATGACAGAATATAAAAATTTAGATCATATGTCCGAATTACTTCAAATTGATCGAAATGACATTGCTTACTATATACCTCATCATGCTGTTAGAAAAACAACCTCAGTAACCACTAAACTAAGAGTCGTCTTTGACGCAAGTTGTAAAACAACTTCCGGTTATTCATTAAATGAAATACAACTTGTTGGACCTACAATTCAACAAGATCTCTTTTCTATTATTATTAGATTTAGAATTCATAAGTATATTTTAGCGGGTGACATCACAAAAATGTATCGTCAGGTATTATTACATCCTGATGATAGAAAATTTCAACGTATATGTTGGCGTAATGATTCATCACAGCCTATCAATTACTATGAATTAAATACTGTAACTTATGGTACAGCCAGTTCTGCATTTTTAGCTATACGTTGTTTAAATGAAATAGCAAAAATTCATCAAAATGAATTTCCAGTTGCCAGTAAAATAATATTACAAGATTTTTATGTTGATGATTTACTGACAGGTGGAAATAGTATCGAATATTTATTAAAATTATTAACTGATATAAAATATATATTAAGTTCTGCTGGCTTTAGTCTAAACAAATATATTTCTAATAGTCCTGAAATTCTAGATAAAATTCAAAATTCAAATTCAAATGTTATCTTAAATTTAGGAACAAATGAAGAGACTCATACTTTAGGTTTAATTTGGCATTCAGCCTATGATATTTTAAAATATGAAATTGCTATAAATTACGCAAATAAAAAACTTACAAAACGTACTATTCTATCAGCAATTTCACAAATCTTTGACCCATTAGGTCTCCTTGGGCCAATAATAATGCAGGCAAAAATTTTTATGCAAAAAATCTGGACATTAAAGTTATCTTGGGATGAATCACTCCCTTTAGATTTATTTAATCAATGGGATTCCTTATACAAAAATCTTCAATTCATCAATTACTTAGTCATATCTAGAAAAGTTCTATGTGATGATCCTGAAACTGTAGAACTACACGGATTTTCTGACGCATCAGAAAAAGGTTATGGTGTATGTTTTTATGTTAAATCCATTGATAAATCAGGATCAATAAAAATAAATCTTCTCTGTGCTAAATCTCGCGTTGCACCTTTAAAGTCTGTATCAATACCAAGATTAGAATTATGTGCAGCTTTACTTTTAGCACAGTTATTTACAAAAATTAGCAAATCATGGACATATAAATTTAACAAAGTAGTATTATGGTGTGACTCTATGATAACTTTAAGTTGGATAAGATCATCACCTCATATCTGGAAAGTATTTGTAGCAAACAGAGTTAGCGAAATACAATCACTTACAAAAATTGATTATTGGCATTATGTTAAATTCAAATGATCCTAGTGAATTAATTGAAAATCAGCTTTGGTGAATGGTCCAAACTGGCTAGCAAAAACTTCAGAAAACTGGCCAAATGAACCATCAAATCATTCAATTCATGATGAATGCAAAGCGGAAGCTAAAACAAATTCCATCATAACTATGTCTCACACAAACTCATACAAATTTGAAATCTTTAATTTATATTCCAATATTACCAAACTTCAGTATGTTATTGCATATATCTTACGCTTTAAAAATAACACACTTAATAGCAAAAATAAAATAATCGGTCCAATAACAGTGACAGAATTAAATAATTCTTTAAATACTCTAATACATTTATCACAATTAGAAACTTTTACTTCTGAAATTTCTGATTTGAAAAATAATCGTTCAATAGAAAAGGGAAAACTAGCTCCCTTAAATCCCTTTATTGATTCCAAAAATATTTTACGAGTCGGTGGTCGCTTATAATATTCAAATTTCAAATTTGACAAAAAACATCCTATTATTCTATCCGATAAAAGTAAATTTACAACATTATTAATTACTAAAGAACATAAAAGACTTCTTCATGCAGGTCCTCAGTTTTTAATTGCATCTTTACGTGAACATTATTGGATAATTTCATGTAGAAATTTAGTTCGAAAAATTACTCATAATTGTTTAATTTGTTTTAAAAATAAACCGTTAAATAATCAAAAATATTTAATGGCAGATTTACCAGAACATAGAACTCTACAGTTTCGCCCATTTTTAATATCTGGAATAGATTATTGTGGTCCCTTTTATGTACGTGACCGAAAAACCAGAAATTTCAAAATTACCAAAGCTTGGGTATGCATATTCATATGTTTCTCCACAAAGGCAATGCATCTAGAATTGGTGAGTGAATTGAGTACTCAGGCATTTCTAGCATGCCTACATAGATTTTTTGCAAGACGAGGAAAATCTTCACATTTATATTCTGACAATGCAACCAATTTTATTGATGCTTATCGAGAAATTTATAAATTTTTAAAATTGTCAAGTATAGAAATAAATAATAGTTTGACTCAAGATGGAGTAAACTGGCATTTCATTCCTCCTAAATCTCCCCATTTCGGTGGTCTGTGGGAGGCTGGAGTAAAAAGTATAAAATATCACTTGAAAAGGGTAATCGGTGAGCAAAAATTAACATTTGAAGAATTTTTAACTGTCTTAACTCAAGTAGAAGCTTATGTAAATTCAAGACCTTTATACCCACTTTCGTCTGAGCCAACCGATTTTACTTCCCTTACACCAGGTCATTTTATAATTGGTGAACCACTCACAACAATTCAAATTTATGATTTTAATGATACAAAAACTTCATTATTAAATCGATATAAACTTGCACAAAAATTTGTGCGAGATATAATATGGTCCCGATGGTATAAAGAATATATATCAGAACTACAAATTCGCACCAAATGGAAAACAAAATCAAATCAATTAATAAAACCTGGTAAACTAGTAATAATTAAAGAAGACTCTTCACCACCTATGAAGTGGTGCCTTGGTCGTATAATGGAACTTCACCCTGGTAAAGATAATATTACTCGTGTCGTAACTGTACGAATTTCAAATGGAATATTTAAACGACCTGTAACAAAAATATCTATTTTGCCAGAAGATATAGATTCAGAATTAACTGTTGAAAGCTAAAGCTTTCAAAGGGGGCGGCATGTTAGCGACGCTTTGGGCTGTCACTTCAACGCTTTGGGCTGTCACTCCACTGTCACTTTGGGCTGTCACTTTGGCAGGAGTACAACCAGAAGTTGTCACTTTGACACGAGCAAACGCACTTATTTCCAAAGCTAACTTTTGGCGATGATATTACCATAGAAAAACAAAAATTATTGTTGTTGTTAATTAAAAAATAATATAATGAATTTAATGTCATGTAAGTTATATATTTTCGCAATATAACTTATTGAAAATATAAATTGTTACTTTTATTTGTTAAAAGTACATTAGAATATCGTCACCGACCCTAGCAGTTATCTGGGAGCCACGGTGAGAAAGTCAGGAAGTTTATTTCTTACAAACCTTCCTGCACAATTACTATTAACAACATTATTATATTGGTTGCAGTTATAGAATGCCAAAAATTCATTAAGTTCGGTAACTTTAGGTGAGATTGAATTAGTGGTGATTTCAGGGATATTAAAGTCATGAACTAACAAAAAAAATATCATCTTGAAGAAATGATAAATACTCAAGAAAGTCAAAAATATCAATATAGTCGGAGGAGTTTAGATTAAATGTTGATATTATATTTCATAAAATAGAAACTACGAAGCTATTCTTTCTCAGTAAGTTTGATATTTAAAACAGATTATAGCAACGCACATGATTTGTTTCAATTTCATGACGTAGTGTGCTTCTACAAAACTCTAAAATCTAATTCCTAAAATCCTAAACAATGACGTTATTTGCGGCATATAAATTTAATCTTATACCCAGTTGCACCAACAAAGATTAAATTTTAAACCGGGCTTAAACAAAAATAAATGCAAATTGAAATTTTTACAGAAATATATTATAATTCATTTGACATTTCATTTCGATTCATTATTGTCAATGTAAGCCAAGTTTAATATTTAAGTTAGGTTGGTGCACCCTGCCATAAGAGCAACCCTACAATTTTTCAGTATTAAGTTTTAAGTTAGTTTCAATATTGAAGATGTAGTTATTGAAGTTTACTGTTTTATTTTATCTTAACTTTATATCTAACATTCCATTTAAAACAATCCGTGGTGACCTGTTCTGATATTCTATTGTTTTAAATTTTACGCCATTAATGGCCGATTGAACCAACGTAACTTAAATATTAAACTCGGCTTAAATTGACAATAATACATCGAAATGAAATGTCAAATGAATTATAATATATTGCTGTTAAATTTCGATTTGCATTATTTTGTTTAAGCCTAGCTTAAAATTTAAGCCTAGTTTTTGCAAATGGGCATAATTCATATAAAAGAACATACAATAAACGTTGAAATTAATGAATTGTGACCTTACCTGAAGTTTATAAAGAAAGAACAAGGCTTAAGGATCAAGGACAATTTTAAATAAACGGCCAAAGAAATTAAAAAGAATGTAATGACACGGTAACGATTTGAACCCCGGACCTTCTCGTATCCAGCGAGACGCTCTAACCAAGTGAGTTACGGGATCCGTTCCAAGCGGAAACATTGAATCTTTCACAATTTCTTTTTACAATTGTCGTAGGTGAGTACACCATACTAAACAGAATGGATGAATACTCAGCATGGAATATAGGTATTTTTTAAACATTTACTATATAGGTACAATATTTTCGTTTCTCAAAAGCAATATTAACTAACTACATTTCATATTCATGTTTACATTGTAGAAGTTTCTTTTGTTACGTACGTGCAGAAATATAACAGGAAAAGAAGTTTGTTTTACAAGTAGTTAATGTATTTTTTATAGTACACGTGTTCAAAGTTTATTTTATATAGAGGGATTTTTTGTTATAAGTCGGGTGGTTAAATTGTACGAACAAAATAAAATCACTTGTGACACGTGTATTTAACTTTCTTCCTCATAAGCATAGTTACAAATCTGCAAATACTAATAAGGTAAAAGAGATTTATTTTTGTACAAATTATAAGGTTTGTCATTTATATATTGATTTAACAGTTGAACACTATTGCCATTTCAGAGATGGATTCATTTCCTAATTCATAAGTTGTTGCCCGAATATTTCAATTAAAACGCTATTATTAATAATCAACAAAGAAAATCGTTGCATTTTTGACAAAAAAAAAACTATTTTATTCTATTTTTCTAGTGCAAAAATGAATATTGTACCTTCGTGTTTATAGTACATTATTCGGTGAGCATGTAATGTATGTGTTATTCACGAGAGAGAATTTTGCTTCACGAGCCGCAAGGCGAATGATGTGAATCATTCGAACACAAGAAGATATGTTAGTTAGATATTCCATTTTCAGTAACAAATAGCTTTGAAAACTTTCAATATTTTAATAATTATATCTAGTTATGGCTCAAAATAAATGCAATTATTAAAATTTATTAATGTTTATTTAATAAATAACAGTAAGTAATTTAATACATGCGTACTCATTTTGTCCATTTATTTCTGAACAGTTACTAAACTAATACAAATTTTTGTTTATCATGTATTATTTTTTAAAATTATTTTCAATAATAGATATAGGACAAACTAAATTACAAACAAATGTTAATATTCCCAATTATATTTAACTAAAAAATACCTTGATTTTATTATTTATTAGATTGTTTGGACAAAATGCACAGTACACTAACATTAACTTAAAGAAAATTTAAAATTAATATGTTCTTAAATACGAGTAGATGTAAGATAGACGCCAAGTATTTTTTTTTATTTAACGTAAAAATTTAAACGAATTCGGTAATCAAAACCTCTATGTATATTCAGTTATTAGCTTATACTTAATAAACATATTTATTAATTACAATTTTTGTAGGTTTTTAAGGATTTTTTTAAACCTGATGGTTGATTTTTTCGAGGTGTGGAACATTTATCAGCACTGCATAGTAGTAAAATTATCGAAACAAATTCTGCCATTATTAATAATAAAATTGTATTTTCTTCGACATTTTCCATGCAAACTTACCGAAGACCTTTATTTTTATGAATACTAAAAAATCGCATTCTTGTATTATTTAATAAATTAAATTTATTATGAGTTTAGGTTCTAGGGTTAATGTTGAAAAAAGGTTAAAAATTGAAGTTAAACAACTGGTAAGCTTATACTATGCTTATTTCACTGGGTGACGTGTGACGTCGCAGCTATAGAAAGAGATGGAGAGATACATAAGCAATGGCATATCAAATTTCAAATAACAACATATCAGTGACATATTTGCATTGAAAAATAAGTTGATTTTTATTTTGACAAATGCAATTTTTTTATAAACAGACAAATCTAGATATCGTTGAACAAAGTTATGAAGTGATTTGACATTTAGCGGAAAATCTTAAAACCGACAATTCAGCTACAGTATAAGCTTAAAAAAATAAAAATATGAAAAATGATAAAATTAGAGTAGTTTGACTTTTCATATGGCAAAATTACTTATGAAATGTAATTTTGTTTGTACTCTTTAAAAAGCAAGATTTGACTTTTAGCCTGATTCTTGTGACACTTGTTTACGAAACAATATTGTATACGAAACAATTATTGTTTTGTATACAATAAATTCTAAATTTGATATTCACGTGAACATTGATTCTGAAGCAATATTGTGTACAAAACGATAATTGAAATGACAAAAAAGTTATTGTAAACTATACAATTTTTGGCATTCAGGTGTCCAAAATTGTACTGTATATAGAAAACAATAATTGTTTTCATTTATTGTATTGTGAACAAGATGTTCTATTACTTGTTAGGAAAACAATAAATTTAAAAATATTATTCAAAACTCGGAATATGGCAAATAATGCTGGTTTTATTTTTTTAATTAATGCAATTGTCGAGGACGAAGAAATGTAAGTAATACATTATAATAATATTTTGCCAAAAATAATTAGAGCTTACATGTATTCAAGTTATAACAGTTAAGGATACGATCCTTTGTCCTTACTAGAAACGACGTTTAATAGTATTTTACATTGCTAGCCAGGTAAAACGGTTTATACTGCTGAAAGGAGGAAATGACTGGCGAGCCGTTAGGCGAGCCTGTTACCTCCTTGAGGCAGTAAAACAGTTACCTGGCGTGTATTGTACAATATTTTATTTGTTACTCACTTGTAAATCATATTTAAGATTATAATCAAAACTTGTCAGTTGTAATTGGTGTCATAGATTGTCTTGAATGATATCCCATAAGCCTTGGAAAACATTTTGCAGTGTTACTGTAGCAACGCGGATAGTTTATTTCATTGTTTACTTTTTTCACTGAAATTAATGTGGAAGTCAAAATGAACGTGCCAGAAGCTATTACAAAAGAAGCTTTAAGTGTGGTTTCAAGTTTATTACCAGAAAAGTCAGCGGCAAGATATGAACGAGAATACGCCGATTTCAAAGAATGGCAAGAAATAAACAATGTAACTGTTGTGACGGAGAACGTTCTATTAGCTTATTTTAACCAACTGTCCACGAGATTCAGACCTAGTTCATTATCGTCGAAATGGTCGATGTTGAAGAGTTGCCTGGAAATTAAAGAAAATATTGAAGTTCGCAGGTTTATTTTTATATTAGAGATATTACCGAAAAAAAAAAAATACATTTTTATTTGTCATTTGTAGATTTCATAAATTATTTGCGTTTCTGAAAAGAAGTAGTGAGCGTTATGTTCCGAAAAAGGCCAAAGTTTTAACCAAGGAGCAAGTCGAAAAATTTCTTTTGGAAGCTCCCGACGAACGTTGGTTGCTCTTTAAAGTTATTACAATTTTTGGAATTTTTGGTGCTTGCCGGTGTGATGAGCTTCTCTCTTTAACCCTCAATGATGTGGAAGATACTAAAAAATATATAATTATTACATTAAGAAATACAAAAAATAGAACAATAAGAAGGTTTACCATCACAGATGATGATTGCAGTTTTCAACCTTGTGTTTTATATAGAAAGTATGCAGCTTTTCGTCCTTCCGGAACAGAGAGTTTACGTTTGTTCTTAACATATCGTAACGGAAAATGCATTTCCCTTAATGCTGGTCACCACACTATTGGCGGTGTACCGAAGAAAATTGCGGGATATTTAGGATTAAAAGAACCAGAATTATATACAGGTCACTCTTTTCGTCGGTCTGCAGCAACGATGGTTGTAGCCGCGGGCGGAGATATTTTAGCACTAAAACGTGCTGGAGGGTGGAAATCTAGCGCGGTTGCGGAAGGATACGTGGATGATTGTATCAATCAAAAAATTTAAATGTCGAAAAAAATGTTTCCCTTACATGAGTCTACAAATGTTGTGCCTTCTACATCGGCAGAATCTGCAGCTAATATTCCTTCCTCCTCTGTGGCTAATCGGTCAGACGCAAGCGACCTCACTTCAACCGAAAAATTTAATATAACTGGCAATAATAATTGTACATTTATTTTTAACTTATATGATAATAATAAAACTGAACTTTCAACTGTTAACAATGCAACTACTAACTTGTAAAAATTTTACAGGTTAGCTGTCAGTTTTACAGGTTAATAGGTTGTAAAGGTTGGTTTTCAACGTTTTCAATGTTAATGTACAGTCCAAATAAATGACGGTTTTCAAGTATGTAACAAATAAAAATATTTACAGACCATCACGCCAAACTGCTTTTGATTTAATTCAAATAATAGCCCCAATCTTACCAAATCCAGATCGAGAAGAAATCTCTATACCAAAACAACAAGTATATACCTATCTTTTACGATATTGAGAATTTATTGATTTTTACTAAATTTTTATCTATTAGATTTTTGTCGTGTTACATCTCTTCGCTCAAGGAAGTTAGCAAAAAGTTATTGGTGCGGATCATTTATTATCTATGAGTCATCAGTTAATAGATACCTACATCAAGTAATTGATGTAGTTGATGATCATATGAGCAATTATATTAAATTTCCACTAACTGATGAACAACATTCTACATCTCGAATTAGACCGTTACCACAAGAATTTAATTTCATAGCCATTTCGTGCCATAACTGACCCATATTTTCAACTGTAAAATTTGGCGTTATTTTACCAGATCTTAAATTTGGAAAATGGTTTAATGAATCTATGTATATTTGTTGCTGCGTCTTTGACACTCTTTTCTTCTTTGAATTTTCCAAAGACATTATACCTATAGCGTTGTACACGATACCACAATTACCACAAAATATAGTTTTTTTGTTGATATGTCAAAAATCAAATAAATTAATGTCAAATAAGGAAACTACCTAACTTCATACTTGTATACATTACAATAAAATAAATTGTATAGAAACATTTTATAAGGGAGCCACGTGAATACGAATATCATACGATATCTTAAACTATATTGTTTTCAATATTGTATACGAAACAATATTGTTTTCAAAACAAGTGTCACGAGAATCAGGCTGTTTGATATAACGTTTGAATAATATTATTGCATCGAACTGTCGATATTGTTCAATTAGCAACAGTAACGGTTATTAATTAATAAAATTGGTTAAATTATGAGTATATTATTTGATAATTGTGGATAAAATCTTTTTCACCTCTCGCTAAAAGAGGTATTGGAATCATGGTAAAAATCGCATATCAAGATGTTGGTGTATAATCACGGTTTAAGGTCACTAAAATCCGATTTTAACATTTTTACAATGATGTGTGTGTATGTTGTAGACGCGGTTTCTCAAATTCTATAAGACTAAAGACCAATTTAACTACCTATTTCGTAATCTGACATTAATGGGAAGAGATGATAAGGTTTTAGTAACAATTGGACGACCGGAAGTAGTAGTTTTTTAAATAATTTTTTAAATATTATTTTTTGGAAATTTATGCTACTACAAATATTAAATAATATAAAATTCTCTACCCAATATATTGAATATTTGTATTATATTTTCTATAGATTTAGAGATAGAGAATTATAAATATATAAAATAATCCATTGTACAATGAATCAAACAGCTTTTGGAAATTGTAAAATTAATATGTTTATAATTGACATAAATATCAGTGTCAAAAATCCAGAGATATTACTGAAGACTTTTTCTCGGAAGCACATTTAATATTTGTTATTTTATCATTAATTAAATATTTAAAATTATAGGTATAGCTGCCACACGTTAAATTGACATTGTCCTTGAATGCAACAAGTGAGGATGTAACAGTAATTATAATATGCTATTGTAATAACGAAGATCTAAAATTGGTATAAAAAGAAAGGAGATTCCTTTAAAGTCAAAGTATGTACAGAATCAGTGTCAACTAAACACGCGGCTGCTCTACATATATTTCATCATATACCATTGAGAAATACCGCCAATTTCGTTAATGAATTGGAAGAATCTCGAACATTTAGAATATTACTAATAACCTTGTTCATAGAATGAATTAAAAAATGAAGAATAGATATAATTAGAATTTTTGTGTGTACCAGAAATGTTAAATGCAATATTTTTTTATATAGACAAATATGAAAATGGCGGGAGGTATTGTGCTGGCTGCAACAGATATATATTTTTTTTTTTGTAGAGATGGGATCTATTTCTGTGGTTTTCTTTGCTTTTATTACTTCGCATATGTAGCGTCATATTTAATGGCATTTAACTCGTCTTCTATTTAATAAGTAACAAATTTTAGAAAACGGGTGTAATTTTTAAATCGGTGTTAATTATATAATAATAATTTCTGCCTCGATTCTTAACGCGCACTACGTCCATGCAAGACTATACCTCGTCACAGTTACAGTATGTTATTCTAATACTGTTCTGAACAAAATGACAGAGTATGTAGCGTTACATAAGCGATGTAAAATTTTTGTCGATCAAATATGGTGGTGTTTACATCGTAACATTGTGAAAGAAATATACTTTATATTTAATTTTCAAAATATATTAAAATAGCCAATAGCTATATTCCTCTTTTATGTTGTTGCAAAGGTATATTATTTGTTAAATAAATTTGTGTAAAATTAATCTAACAAAATTAAATATAAAATACGCAACAACAAAAAAATATATTTGATCCTATTTCTTTTTAATAATAATAGTTTATTAGCCTAACAGAACAGTCCATTTATATAATTACAATACATATAATAATATAAATAAAAATATAGAAAAAAATCTGTTGTGGCCAGCAGAAGACCTCTCGCTATTTCCATATTAGGCTATATAAGTATTGTATTGCACTTCGCTTTCGAACCGTCGTTTTATAACAAAATTTTACAGAACTTTACCCAAATATTGTTTTTTATTGTATTTAACATGTCTTCTGCACACAATTCTAATTATATCTATTTTTCATTGTATGTTTCTAAATGTCAGAGATTGTTCCAATTCATTAAACAGATTGGCGGTATTTCTGATGGATATATGCCTTTTACCACAATTTTACCTATAATTTCAAATATTTAATTAATAAAACAATAAGAAAAATTAAATATACTTCCCAGAAAAAGCTATCAGAATGTCACTAAAACTGTTGATATTTGACAATGACATGTGTCATTTACAAACAATGTTATAAACATTGGAATTTGTCTACTGATTTCCTTAGTGCCTTAGCCTCTGCGATTAGTTTACTCTATAAATTATAGTGTCTCTAAATCTATACAAGATATAATAAAAATTTTAAGTGTATTAGATGGAGAATTTTATGTTCTTCAATATTTAATAAAAAAAAAAAACTCCCAAAAAACTATATTTAGAAGAATTTTTCTAATAAACTACTACTTCCGGCTGTTTAATTATTACCAAAACCTTTTCAGCTCTTCCCAGGAATGTCAGATTGAGGAATCTGCAGTTAAATATTTTTTAAGTCTTATAGTTCTTGAGGAATCGTGTCTACAACACCCAGACATACACACACACACACACACACAGGCATCATTTTAAAAATGTTATAATCGGGTTCTAGGGACCTTAAATCGTGCTTATTCAATAAAATCTGGATATGCGAATTTTAGCATGAATCCAATACCTCTCTTAGCGAGACGTAAAAAAATAATACGTGAAACGCCGACATTAATTGAACATACTAATAAGAATTTAGTTAAAAATGTCGTCATAATATTTTTCAGCATAACGACACATAATGCTGGCAGGTGAACGGTGAATGATAGTGGATTTAGATGAAGGCTGGTAGAACGTCTGTGGATGTCTTGATGCCAATCTAGGAACATAGAATTGTATGCGAGATAGCAGGTCTGGAGCATCAACCTTTTTTTTGCAGAAAAAACTTAACAAACCTCGCACTAGATTCTTCTCTCCTGGAAACTAAAGAGGGCATATTATGCAGTTGGAGAGGAGTGTGCTGCTCTGTTCCTCTGCGAGGATAAACGCCGTCTAATTTAAAAGACAAGAATTTTAGGAATCTTCTGTGTATTCTGTCCAACGCTAAATATTGGTATACGTAAGTTGGATACCAAACCTAACCGCAGTGTTCGATTTTACTTAATACAAAAGAGAAATATAAACTTTTTATTAATGAAATATCATGAAACATTTTTAATATTCGTATAATAAATCCGAGAGTTTTACTTGCAGCGTTACAAATATAATTAATGTGGTCTGTGAAAACAAAGTTGTTGGTAAAAATGATTCCTAAGTCTTTGACAGAAACATTGCGATGAAGAGCGGAGTTACTGATAGTATAAATACTAGCTAAACCTCGAACGTATGTGACAACACAACATATATCAATATTAACTTGCAGCTTATTATTATTATACCATAAAATTAACTTATCAATGTTGGATTGTAAAAACAAAGCATCATTTATCGATCTGATATCGCAGAAAAGTTCAATATCATCCGCATATGCGAGAGCTTGACAAGAAAAGGATTGAAGCAGTTCATCAATAAATAAAATTAATAGCAGTGGTCCAAGTTTCGATCCTTGGGGAACGCCTGAGGAAGCTATATATTCATTCGATGAAAAACCATTATAAAATAAAAAGACGTTGAACTATTGTTGCGCAATATTAGTTTTCCGAATTTAATTTAATGATTTTTGGAACACTGTTTATATATTTTATCGTTATATTATTTTCGCCACTAGCTTTTCGTTCATTAAACTCTTTTTAATGGTCTTGTAATGATCAATTTGAAATTGTGTTCGATCCCATGCTATTGTCAAATTGTTCCATTTATTGCTATCTTAAATTTTTTTGATATTCAGGAAAATTTTATTCAGAAGATCTTTGGAGGATAATTGAATTTTTATAGGACGATTTTGAGATTTAGTGGTATCCAGTCGACCTAATCTTGTTATTTTAGTTATAGAATCCTGAATTCCAACCTCATTTAAGATACCCTTAATTAATGTTGTATGATCATTTATTTGATCTTGTTTAAAGATTTGTTTTCAATGGCGTTAAAGATCATGAAGTTAAAGGAACGTTATATGTAGTAAGCTGAGAAGGCGAGCTAGAAGCATTTAATTTTTCTTTTAACTACAAAATGTCTCTTTGAAGACCAACGATAAGAACCTTTAGGTTAGCAATATCTTTGCCAATAACATCACAATTACGGCAATTCCAATGCACACCAGATTTCAAATTTATGCTTCTAGCAACGGTAGCAGATACGAGTACATCGGCACAATCGATGTTATAATTATTCTTACAAACTGAGCATGTTATGATACGATGACTTTCAAATTGCTTTTTGCAGCAATGACAAACTAGGTTACTCATTTTGTATATGAATGTACCCGTATATATGTTTACATAAGAGAGAAATTGATAAATTTATCAACGAAGAAATAAATACACCCAGTATGTTGAAAATGAAAGAAGCACCCAGTATAAATTTGACAACTAATTAAACGTGCGTGCACAATCAATGTAGTGCTAAAGGAATGTGAAAGAATGAAATAAAAAATTATATATAAAAATATAGTAAAAATGAAGAAACTCACCTCTAGCAGCACATGTGAAAAAACAAATATCACCAATGTAAGGACAATTTTTTAATTCAATTCATAACAAACTAAATAAACCAAGTAGTTTGACAAAAACCTGCCGAGCAAAAGAAACAAGCGTACCCTCAAATTTAAAGGAAATGTATTATTCCCAAACACATTTGCTTCACTCCTACATTCGTAATTTATTTTCAACGTAATTTTCGATATCCAACTTAGCAATGCTATTAGACTTCCAATTTCCATGGCGCTTGAGAGTATAATATCAGCCAACGTCAGCATATAATGTTGCAGGCGTTATTCAGAAACAATAACAATATAAGTTGAAGAATTTAGCAATTGAGAATTATTTTACTATTTTAGAAATTATATTAATCCCCACGTTCTGTCTGGTACATCTTCCATTACGGTAACCAATAAAAAACCTTGTAGTTTCAAATGGTGAGAGCCGAAGGGCGTAGTTCATTCAAAATAGTTTCAATAGATCAACACTGTCAAAATTTCCAGTTGATATCACAAATTCTCTTCTCACATTAGTTTCAATGTTGGGAATTTCAATGAAAAAAAATGAGTATTTCTTTAAAATCTGGCTAACAGACTTTCTTTTAATTAACGCTATCAACTTTGAATAGTTTTTAATTTCTTCTTCACTAATCTTCTTGTTCACCTAGCTGCAGTGTAAAGCATATTACTACATTGGCGATATTATAACGGTGCATTCCGAATAGACAATTATTCAGCATTGTAATTTATTTACTTACAGAGCATTGCAAGATGCAATGTAATAAATATAGACTTACAGTGCTATAATTTAGAATTGAGTCATTATATATTAAGATCACGTACCCTATTGTTTTGTACTGCTTAATCGTAATCGCAGTTTTTCAAATTATCGCGAACCGTTTAATTTTTTTCAACACATTTTGTAATAGGTGCATTAAAATTAACATTTAATAATGTAGTCAGTATCCTTCATCGCCATATGAAATTCAGACGTATGAATCTATTTTTAAAAATGCAAATAAAATAATTAGTTACAATACCGATTTTGTACATTTGGGGGCCCGAAACTTTATTTCTTTTGGGCCTCCTTCAATTGAATTAAATGGAAATATTAATGACAAAATTTGAGAATGGTGCAAATTAGAAATCAATCATACTATATTATTGTAAAGTTTGAGAAATAATGGCAATTTTGTACAGAGTAACAAAGAAATTTATCAAAACTATGAAGTAAAATTCGTATTATATTTATATTGTCATTATGAATCGCTCAGTATTATTCAACCGTTTTCTTCAGTAAAATTACCTTTAATAACATCTGTATAACGACATTTCGTTATAATTGCTCTGGATATTTAATAATACAGATATGTATGTAATTCAGACCTTTTCGTCTTAATATACGTATCATAATTTTTACATTGAAAAAATCTGATGTGGCCAACACATGAACTCCCGCCAATTCCATGTTTAAAATAGCAGTGAGCTTTAAGTAAAGTGTCATTTCCGGTTAATCGTTTGTAAATAAAATCTAATTTGTTGTCCAATAAATAGAAAAGTTTGTAATACGAAATTTTGGATTGTTTTATTGTTTTTCCTCAAAAATTTGTTAGAGCTCCAAATTAAGTACTACATCCGATTTATCATATATGCGCAATCTTTGTAAATTCATCGCCGTACATAATCCATTTCGTAAATGTGTAGTTGTAAATTAATATTAATTTATAGTGCTGCAAAACCTGCAATTAGCAAATTTAAATCAGATCATCCTGTACATCTAACATTTATGTATGATGGAAAATATATTATTTTTACAAACCTTAATAAAATATTTTACTATTATATTCTCATTACACGGTTTTATTACTAATTTTAATATAATTGCTGCCTGTCAGTGACATTTGTTTAAATATGTCAAACCTGTCATTAAAATTATGATTTTGTTTGACGCATAGAGTAGGTGATACATGGAAATAAATTATATTATATATTCATATTTAAAGTTATTTAAAGTTATTTACTAAATGTTATTATCGTAGAATTAAAGATTAAACCATTATATTCCATTTTAATTAGTAAAAGTTGCTAAAAAATTATATTCAATGAATTTTTTACAGCCGAACACTGTACTTGAAACATACTTGCAAAATATCCTGCATCCCTAATTATGTTAGTTAAAAAGCTTCAAATAAAAGTTGTAGCAGAGCGTTTAAATATTTGAATCTGCATCTCTTACAATGTAAAATAAGTACACTTCCTTAACGATTACAATACAAAATAATTTCAGTAAAATCCAATAAGTTAATCTCCTCATGAAACATAACTGCTATCATTAATAATAAATTAGTTAGTAAAGATATTTAATAATGAGACTTGATATGAAATTTTGGGGTAGTATTAATTATGTTAATGACGAGTGGGCTTCCTTGTGTTTGAAGGGTGATCGTTAGACGTGCAAGGGTTTTTGTGCCTGCGCAGACCAGATCACGATTTCCGCTCAACTGGTCTGCACTATAGACCCGACCATGGAGTCCGGACTTGACCGGAGCGAAGCTAATGGTTGGAAGAGTTCAGTGTAGCGTGAGGAACTACAGGCACAGGGGCCTACGTCAGTTCTTTATCACTATCAGCTGGATGAGTATTAAAAATATGTAGGAAGATAAAACTAATGAGGAAATTGAAAAAGATATTTATGTGGACGGTTTAGGTACAACGTTCAAGTGTTTTTAAGGTTAAGTCCAGTATAAATGAAGGGCGTACTTCATAAATATAATTTCAAAACTTATTTAATACCCAGTTGCACCTAAAAGACTTCAATCTTAAGCTACTCTTAAATAAAAATTGCAAATCGACATTTTGACAGTACATAATAATTCATTTATTATTTCACTTCGCTGCTACATTGTCTATAAGGAATGTTGGAAATTAATATTGTCTGTAATTATTATTGGTTACTTGCTGCAGCAACGTTGCGTAGTAACTGTGTTATAAAATTAAGGCGATTATGTACAAAACTAATTAAATTTGAAACTTTCACAAACGTTTCGCTTATTTATAAGATAGAGTGAGCCTATTACCCTATGAATGAACAATTAAGACTGGAATTAGAATACCACAAATTGTGGTACAATAACGTTATGAAGGATGCAGAACTACTCGTAATTTAGATATACTTATGTATTAATAACTAAATCCTTAGTTTTGCAAGCTTATCACAAACTTACCTTTGGTATTATACTCAATATCCTTACGATATTATTTTTTATCAAACATATTTATTAACTCATAATTTTGATTTTACGCATATCTCGCAGAATAATATATCGAAAACTATAAGAGAGGAAGTTAAATTAGATAAATTTTGCTCCATAAGGGTGCCATCATAGTTCTGTATTGTTTGTCCCAGAAACATGCGTAGATCAGTAGCTATAGGAGAAAATTTAAATTTTAAAGTTTCCTACTTTTACAAATAACTTCCAAGTATTGCATTAGATTTTGGTATGAAATTCTGGAGAACTGTTTTTATGCTCTTTCGAATGGCGCTGCTCAATTTCTATTACTGTTGGTTTTGGAGTTATGATGTAAAAGATATAAAGAAAGTTACACCATTGAGGGCCGTTTTCACTAAAGTAGGGATAAATGTCTAGTTAGCTAACCGAAGAATAAATACATACTTAGAAATAAATTAACTCCACATTTTCTCAACCACATTTTAAAATAACTTAATTAACCAGAGTATATCTGTGATAAACCATATTTTTAGGAAGATGCTCTACATTTGGACGCAAATTTTAATAGAAATGTACACACCCGTTTCAATCAAAACGCGCAATTAATACATCTGTCAAATATTTATCAGCATCAAAATCGAGGGGATTAATTAAACTTGTCATTTATACCATTCATAAGGTAACTGAGATTGGTGAAATGAAAATCTATTGTTACTCAATATTCTAGTATTTATTCCTATTTTAAACTTTTTTCATATTCAATTATATTTTTAATTTACTCTGCAATTCAAATTTCGTTTTGAATATGTCATTACCTTAGGAAATTGGCAATGATAATAATGAAAATATAATAAAATATAGAATATTATTTTACATTTGTTTCATTGCTGTTTTCCCCATAAATTTAATAGTTGTTTTATGCATTTTTGGGTTTGTAACAAAAATACATTTTTGCTTAGTATAATAACGTCCATAGAAAATTTACAACGGTGATATTATAATCCAAGTTCAACAGTGAGAAAAACTGATCATCAACATTTTAAAGAGACAAGTATTCTTACGACCACAGCTACATATTCGCATAAAATATGTTCCGAAGTTTCATCGTCCTCTTCTCAAAATCGACAGATACTGCTTTAAGTTATTTTACCAATCTTACATAGATAGTATCTAAAGGGACAGTGACCAGTAAAGATAGTTGTAAGGTCCTTTTTCTGAGAGCTAATAGCTCTTTGACGTTTGTCGACGAGGGTGAATGAATATCTTCGACTGACTGAGTCCCGGAATGTCTTTCGAATATAGTTTATTTATGCTAGTTTTTTTATCTCATTTTTTATATGACTTTTTAAGATCCCCCAAAAAGTTCTGAGTCTTAAAATGATAAATTGGCTGCCTTTTTAGAGAGCCCATCTGCATTTTCTTTGCCTAGAACTCGCTCATGCTCTGGTACCATCACAAAGTGACGTAGTTGTGTTTGGCTAGCTGTTGAAGGATGTTCATGTAATTCCAGACTAACGTTAATTCACAAGTGAAGGCACCTAGTGCCTTTAAAACAGCCTAGTTGTCTGACATTATGTTGATTGTTGGTCCATTGAGATCTTGTGTGTCTTTTCGTATTTTAAAAAATTAGTTTTGAGTTTTGTAGGTACGTAGATTTTTACGATATTTTAAATTCATTAATAGGTATATCTAATCATTTATTTTTTACAGTAATCTATTCACTAATTTGATATATTAAAATGTG
The DNA here is from genome assembly GCA_943142095.1 of Ophonus ardosiacus. Taxonomy (NCBI): domain Eukaryota; kingdom Metazoa; phylum Arthropoda; class Insecta; order Coleoptera; family Carabidae; genus Ophonus; species Ophonus ardosiacus. The sequence goes on along the minus strand of OW964831.1, from coordinate 28,419,894 downwards.
TGGAATTGTTAACTTTTGTTTAGTAAATGAACTTAAATCTTCTAATTTCTGTACTATTCATTTGTAATTAAAATTTAATGAAACTTTTTAAAACTCAATATAATTCTTGTAGCTTCAATTAGCTTAACAAAATTTAAGAATAAAATAAAAAAATTCTACATAATCCCTAAAAGATATCTTAGTAATTTAAAATTTCATTTCAAATCTCTTAATCAAAAAATACGGAATAATCATTTTCAAATCCTGCAAAATCAGCAACGAAATTATTATTTTCAGAATAGAGACGAAGAATTTACTTGAAAAATTTGTGCGATAACATGTAAATGAAAACATGTGACATGCGCAAAACAAAAAATTGAGCACTGAGAGCATCAGTATTTTGACATTTTTGCAGATACTTTTTTTTATAATGCTGTCGAATCTGACAGCGTGTTCAATCACAGTTTGCATGTATTCCTGCAACAGAACGAATCCGACAGCAGAGTACTTGTTCTAAATTCCGGTTAACCCGTTTCCGGTACACTGAAACACAGAAGCGAAAAGAGCCGCGTTATGATCGGAATCGAAACAAAATGAATATGGAAACAGCCTCCTGGGATGTGGAATGAGGATTAGTGAAATTTATGATTGACAATTGGACATTTGCATATTGGTTTAATCGAATGTTAAAAAGCCCAGTAGGCGTGGGAATATTTTATTAAAAGTTTGATATTTATACACTAGTTATATTTCATTTGAAATTAATTAGTATTATTACCATAGAATAATGACGCAATTAAGTCGTGTAACGCGGCATAAGTCTCACTGTCGTTTCAGTAATAAATATTTATTTATATTTATATATTTGTACGTTGTTCTACCGTTGAATAAACTAAATATTGTTCTCATTTATTTCCTTTTCTCATTTACACTTCTAAACAAACAAAGATGGGAAATATGCCAAATGCACTAAAATATACAAAATATTTGTATAATATACTGCGTGGCAATCGAAATCCGTTATATTTAGTCAGTCGTAACCTACATTTCGAAAATTTGGAATGTGTATATTGAAGAATAGGTACATGAAATATCGTAAATAAATATGTATTGTTTTGGGTCTCCAAATATGTACCAACCAATCTTATTAATATCATATATCTATCAAAAAATTAAATATTATGTTTGTTGCAAATCGTCAATTATTTTGTATCATTTTCTTTCATTGTACGTCCATATTCCACCCAGTGGTTACGACTAAAACGAAAAAGTAATTCAGCAACGAACCAGTCTGAATTTTTATTTAAATTGAAGTTGAAACGTGTACGGCAATTTAATTATTAGCGTGCGGAAAAGGATTTCAACCATTTATAAGAGTTCCGAGATTACTATTTCCAAAACTAACATGAAATTTATTTGCAGCTAATTTAGAAATGTCAATCGGTTTTGATTCGACACATACTACAAAAGTTGTAATGTCATTGTAATGAGCAATTATTATATAAATTCATACATTTCACATTGTGTGTTATTATAACACGTTAAATTCTATTTATCTATTGATATATTAAATTCACATCGTATATTCTATACTGATGGTTTTGTTACTAATTGATTTCATAATGTTCAATCTAATATAGTATTCGTAATTTACATTATTCAATGTTAATACTAGATTGTAATTTGCTACTATCCTTAAAATAATATAGCCGTTAGTATTATGTTTGTAATAACAAGTTATTATTTAGTGTGTAACTATAGGTGACAGATTACAAAGAATGATTAATAGTTATACTCATGTACATTTATTGGACATTTTACATAATGTTAAATTATGCATTATTATGTTATAATTATTGGTATTTAAATACTTAGAATAACTATTTTCTCATGTACATGTTACAATTTTTATATACTTAATTAATAATATTGCTTATAATTTGTATAGGTACATTAAATTATTGAAGAAATGAAAAATATTTAACAGAAAACAATAAGAATAAAAATGGAGATTTTTGAGTGTAAATTTGGCAATATGTGCAAAAAACATTAATCCCATAGCTATACTCGTACAAGGTTTCTCTTAAATCCGTTTAGATTCAACATTTAAGAAGAAAAAATTAATTATCATGTTGGAGAGTATGACACATATCCTCATTATTGCGAAAAATATTTAATACTGCATAATGAGGTATTCATATATACAGGGTGTTTTAGGACTGTTACAAACTTTAACAGCTTATTCCTGAGGTCATTTTAAGCAAAAAATGCTATATGAACATAGATCCTATCTCTTCTAGTTACCAAAATACAAGAGGTTAAATATTTATAAAAAAGCTCAAAATTTTAAAATTTTTGTAATTAAGATACTACTGAAAAAGAAGAGTTTTATTGAAAAGTCGAACTTTATTTGCCATAATTAAAATTTATTATACCTTTTTTGTGCAATAATGGATGGTTTTATTACTGCTGAATATGCAGATATGATTTTTATTTATGGATTTTGTAATGGTAATGCCCGTCATGTGTGCAGAGAATACCATGATAGATACTCACATAGATGCCAACCTTCCGATACCAATTGATCGTGTCTATCATACCATGATTCGCCGCTGTGAAGCATGCATACCAACTCAAGGCGCTCATTTTGAGTATTTACTATAAAATATTTCTAATTGTGTATTTAAACTTTAACCTCTTGTATTTATATTCTTTCTACAAGAACCGGAGCCCGTTAAAGCTAACCATAGTTCAAAATTTTGTAAAAAATAAAAGCAATGTGTTCTCTGGAAAAATGTTTAACAGAAAAAACAATGTTTTTCTTCAAACGTCATAAAAATGATATCTTTTGTGACTTGATTCACAAGGTAGAAGTTTTATTTCTATACGCCGCCGGAGTAGAAATAGCTAATTTCGGCGCAGAAATGAAATAAATAAATATCCATAGCAACTATATAAAATGAGCGAATAAGAAGTAACTTGTAAAATAGAAACATGTCATATCGCCCCAAGTTGCACTAAGCACTAGATAACTTAAAAATAAAGTTACTAAAAACAGATGTCAAATTTAAATTGATAACCTACAAATTAAAATATAAACGGTTTATATTTACCGAAATAACATATTATAAAATAGCAGTCTTACATATTGGTAATGACGGTAAGAATAATGAGAATTAAAGTGATAAGAAAAGTTCATATTGTTATTCAGCAATTCTTCGACATCCTTGAGCAATATTGTTGAACTTCCATTCAATTGAACAACTTCAAGGGCCGTACATGGCAATACTTCAAATTCTGATATAATTGCACATAAGGAGAATATAAAATTGCATAGTTTTTATTTAAATGTCAAAACGTGAAAATTTTCACTTGAATGTTTGTAACAAAAAGTGAACAAATACGAAAGTATCCATAGCAACAGAGCAATTGAAATCAGCAAACGTCCTTCACGTAAAATATTTATAATTATTGTAACGTCAAATTGTAATTATTTTATTTAAATACGTATGTTTGAAGAAAAAATATAATGTGTCATTCGGAGTAAAAGTGTCATTGTGTGGCGAGCATGTAAGTTTGCACGACGAGCGGTACGCGAATCACTTTTACTCCTAATAACACAATATACTATTTTTTAAATAGGCTTACAATTTATATTCTGGTCATCGAATATCAAAATTCCAGATACCTTAAGCAGGATATATGTATAATGAAGTAAAGCAAGAAGTGATGCAAGATGCGCCGCCATCTGAAAGCAAGAAAACTTTGCATGATTTATAATAAAGTTGCCTTATTACCACGGCTAGTCATAGCCAGTCACGTATCACTTTCATAGCTGTCAGTTTAAATTTGAAGTTTGTACTACACAGTACACATAGATAGACAGCATTCATTTATTTAACAGTTTGTGACTTGTGACCTTGTGAGTGTACTACATAAAGGCGAAAAGAAAGTATAGAGTGATTAAAAAGAAATTATGCCATTGGCAGTATAATGCAGGGGATCTTTTTATTCCACAGTTTTACACAACACCAGGTGAAGGCGGGAATACTATTTGGCAAATCATTTTGACAATAAATATAAAAAGGTTATGTCAGAGCAGGGGTCTAACAGCTAATAGGTTTTTGAGTGATTGAAATGGTTTATATTATTGCTCTATGGATAATGTAAGAAATAAAAGTACGTGCGTAAGGGAAATAAAAACCATTTTAATAAAAAATATATTCCCAAATTTAAATTTTCAAATATCACTGTCAACACTGTCAAAAAAAGGAAATAAATTTATGTATCAATCTTATTAATTTGAAATATTTTTCAAGTATTGCCAACTGAATCAGTTATTTTTGATCACTCTGAATTTATTTATAGTTGTGATACTTCACCATGTCAATACTAGAGATCTTTATAAAAAAAAAAAACTGAAAAACTGTACTGTGGCTAACGGTATAGCAGTAAGATAGAAAGCAAGAGTTTTTGGCAGATTTCTATCTTGGCGCCCCCATAGAAAAAACGAAATATAAACCATGATATTTTTTTAATATAATTTAAAAAAAATCTGTTGTGGCCAGCATAAGACCTTCCGTCAATTCGATGTATTTTGTACAAATCCCATACCAAAAGGTCCTTGGAACAGATTCTATATAATATCATGTAAAATCGAACACGATCACATACTTATATCATTTTTTACAAATTCCATACCAAAAGTTCATTTGAAAAGGTTCTATAAATCCAATAAAATTGTAACATAAACATACACTAAGTAAAATGCACTTGACACTTCCTCAATTTCTTATTCAGCTTTCCCCTATTTTATTAGGGGTCGCTTTTTCCTCTTCTCTTCCACTCATTCCTGTCCAATGCATCTTCTTCACAAAGTCCTTACTTTCTCAAGTCTTCTGCGTTACAGTCCTTCTATCGTCTCTTTGGCCTTTCCCTGCATGTCACTTGCGAGGAACACTATGACATACGAATTTTAGATCCTATACTTTCCATATTTGGTTTTGCACTTGCAACTGACATCTGTCAATTAATTTTTATGAATAAATCAACTGTTTCCATGATAAATAGCAAAGCTGACTAATTTTTGAAAATTAATTTCTTTATAATGCTTTAAATCTACATCTATTGAAAATGTATAATCAAACCGTATAGAGAAGAGTATTTTCTTTAATATGTATAATAACAAAATGTCAAAAAATAATATCTAACTGCGTTTTTTAAGAAAAACTGTTAAAAACTTCAAATAAGGGTACTTTCGGTGGATCAATTATAACCAAAATGTAAACAACTCTTCATATGGTTGTACAGAAGAGGACTACGAAAGAATTATAATTTTTAGAATTGTAGTATTGGTGTTATCGCCGGAGAAAAATTTGACACACACGGACACACATACACACGGACACGCACACACATGGACACACACACACACACACACACACACACACACACACACACACACACACACACACACATACAGACATCATCTTAAAAATGGTATATTCGTATTGTAGGGACCCTAAAACGTGCTTATTCATTAAAAACTCACCACCGAATTTTTTGACCAAAGACAATACCTTCCTTACCTAAAGGTGACGGAAGTTAAAAACAATACCTACACAAATGAAATAAAAAGGTACCAGGTACTACTAAATATGGGAGTGCCAGTATCTACAACACATGTAGGACTTCGGTAAGGATGATATATTTTTCCCGTGTGAGTGCTTACCAGGCGTTACCTGACTGGCTCTCATGGATGGTGTGGAGAGTGTACCATAGGGATCACTTTTGTGCGATTAAAAGTCTGCACTGGCCGGGATCGGACCCGGGTCACCATATTGGCAACCACACATTAGACGCACACGGCCACGCGACCCCATATGACGAGTGATGTGATCGCGTGGCTGTGTGCGTATAGTATCTGGTTACCAATCTGGTGACCCCGGCCAGTGCATACTTTTAATCGTACCAAATGAGTGCCTGTGAGGTGACGCCTGATAAGCGCCCACACGGTACTGCACTGGCCGGGATCGAATCCGGGTCACCATATTAGCAACCAGACACTATACGCACACGGCCACGCAACCCCATATGACGAGTGATGGGGTCGCGTGGCTGTGTGCGTATAGTATTTGGTTACCAATCTGGTGACCCGGGTTGGACCTCGATCAGTGCATACTTATAATCGCACCAAAGGGTTCTTTGTGGTGCACTCTCCACACCAGCTATGAGTGCCCGTGAGGTGACGCCTGGTAAGCGCCTACACGGTAAAAATATATCGTCATCATTACCGACGTCTACATGTATTGTAGATACTGGTACACCCAGTAATGGGTAATATGTCGTAATGATATATTTATATTCATTTATTTATTTATTTAAGGGATGCGATATTTTTCTTTTATCTGGCGGATAAGGTAATTGGCACTTTACCAAGAGTTGAAAAACCAGGCCTGAATATTTTTTATTTATTTTAATGTCTATTTTATGAGCTGTTTTTGAAAAATTCGAGGCATTCGAAACAGATGTAAAAAATTTCTCTTTTCCGGAATTGATTTTTGTCTGTATAGGTAGATAATAAATGTTTCCTCCACCCTAAGGAATTAACCTGTATACCTACTATATTAGATTTGTCTGGATGTATACATTATATAACTACGAGAGATGATCAACTCATAACCGGAATTGTAATTTTCTTGAACTCTAGTTACTAAGAAGCTATCGATCTTTTTTCTTATTAAAATGCCATCGGTTTTTGACATATTATTGTAATCAGGTAACCAGTGATTGATTAATAAAATTGTTGAATATTAAATATGGACGTTCCAAGTTCTCTTGCACGAAGAATAATTATACAGTTTTTATTTGTAGAAAGCGTAAAACCCTTTAAAATTTTGGTGAGACTTCTAACACAGTTCGAAGAAACATGTGTATTCAAGACTCAAATTTACGACTGGTTCAAAATTTTCAAAAACCATGACAGAAATGTGTAACTACCGCACCACGTATTCCGCTTACTTTAGCTGCTGAAACTAATATTTAAAGTATTGACCGTTTAATTCGCGAAAATTGATGAATAACCTTAAGAACTATTGCTAATATTCTTTCACTAAGTGTTGGAAGTATGGAAACCATAGCCAATGCTATGATAAACTGCAGTTTAACAAAGTCAGTTCTCGCTTGTTTTCCAGAATGCCCACCGTATTCAAGTCTGCCTTGCTTTACTCCACTTGGGAAGTTTTACTGTAACCGCCTTATTGTCCAGATTTGTCACCATCTGATTTTTACCTTTCTATCCCTCGAAAAAACACCTTCTTTGTTTTTCTTAATAAAATAAATATTCCTGTTATATTTGGAACATCTCTCGTAATTAAAATAATTTATAATATATCCGTGGCGCCCCTAAATTTCGGCGCCCTATGCGACTGCCTAGTGCGTCTATAGCTCGGGCCGGCCCTGATTGTGGCATGTGGCGCTTCATTATAAATCAGCAGTAGTAACACCATGAGCTTATGTTTTGCTTTACCTTATTGCAAATGTATTTTCCTACTCCCTACTGAATATGATGCTATATTTGCACGCTGAACAGTGTGGATATGATAGTCATATCCATTCTAGGGTGGATATGAAAAACAACTGAATTAATTTCAATGCTACGACATCAGTAGATTGTATTCGCGATGCCAGTTTAGACGTCAGCGCCGCTAGTGACTAAATAGTGAACTTCTTTGGTGGGTGTTGAGATCTGTCAATCTCGTGTTTGCTTTGTTATATTTTTGTGTAATTTTGTTTTATTTTTTAATTTTTATATAAACATTACCACATAACCTTGTAAGTAAATACCTACCATAAAAGTTGCAATATCAATACTAGATAGATGAAAACGATGCTTATATACAAAAGTATTGTATATTTTTTTATCGCAAATCACTTAAATTAATAACAATAAAACAAATATAAGGGAAATTACGCAAATATATTACAAAGTAAACAAGAGATTGACAGATGTCAATACCCTCCAAGCAAGTTCACTAGCAGCGCTGACGTCTAAACTTGCATCGCGAATACTGCACTGAATTTTAAATAAATAAAATAAAAATCGCTGGTACATACAATTTTATATACAAGGTTTTTTCATTTATATATTTTAAATATGTGCTGTATCTCGCAATATTATTTAATTAAAAAGAAAAACCTAAATATTTGTTGTTTCTTTTATCTTGGTCGTAGGAAAAGTATACTGTACAACTCGAGTGGAATGCTCATATCCCATTCGGAAGATTGAGGTACTCCGCCTGCGGCGTCGTGCCCCAAACTTCATCCTCATGGGATTTGAGCATCTTATCCACTCTTGTTGTACAATATACTATACTGCTTGCGTTACTTCATTATAAATAAGCCTTAATTGTTATCACCCAGGCTAGAACTTGCCGAAGTGTCAACAATTATTGTTAAGTAAATTATAATGACAAATGCTCATAAATGCTTTGGAAAATAATGTTGAAGAGCAATTTTTTTTGTATTTAAACTTAAATCCGCAAACAAATATATAATTCTAGCATTTCTTTATAAGAAATTAGTGTGTAGTCGTGTCCTTAAATAGCAAACTGACATGTCGAATAATTTCTATTTCAAATAAGTGACATATTGAAATTAAATGGATAATTTTTGACTCACTTATTAATTGTCTGTGTAGTTACGAATGAATTACGAATAAATATGCTGCAATTAAGGGATATGGAAGTGACGCGCTTTCTTTCCGTGAAAAGAAAAATTATTTTGCGCAATATTTCGTATGTCATGACAGATTATAATTGCTAAAGAATTGTAACACTTTAGGATTAGACAACGTCGTGCGTGATGATATTCCCTATCAATAATTTGAAGATAATAAAATAGGAAACGAAGAATAAAAAATTTGAAGTGGCCAACACGAAACCTTCCGTTATTTAATTCTTATTATTTTAAATAAATACCTACTACCTACGTATTTACTAATGCTGCAAACTATATTATGTTCCGTCGCATATAACTATTGCTTTATTAACTATTTTCTTTTCAAAATGTCACTATTATTAATTTTAAGTGATTATTTTTTTGACAATGACATTTGAAATATGAACTGTGTAACAAAGGAATTGTGTTTATCTAAGGCTTTGGAATTTGTAAAAAATATTAATTTTAAAATTTATCTGTAAAATATATAAAGTATTAATATATTAGTATACCTGCGGAAAATTCAATAATCTTTAAATTTTATGACATAAAATCTGAGAAAATGGCATTTAATGGTATTTTTTAAAGAAAAACCATTATTAACTTCAAGTAAAGTGCTATTTTCGGTTATCCGACTTACACCAAAATCCTATGGTTTCTTTCCATGGTAGAATAGGGTCGGAACATATAGACATCATCTTGAAAATATTAAAATTGAATTTGAATTCTAGGGACCTTAAAACGTGGTCATTTACTAAATTCTCAATATGTGGTTTTTAGCACGATCCCTATACCTCTCTTACCAAAGGTAGCGGGAGGTAAAAAGTACTCACTCTAAAAAATACTCTCAGATTGTCACTGCATTTTTTTTTTCATTTTATGTATGGCTTGTTTTTGGTGTTCTTTTTACCATATATTTATTGTGTATTTGAAGTAAATCAGAATTAATGTTTAAACATCTCTACTTGTTACTCATAAACAAAGTAAACAAATCTTAAAGCACTTCCACCACCCTTACAATACAAATGCGAACATTAAAAGTTTTTATTAGATATTTATTAGTTGTAAGGTATTTTTGTCAGTTATGAATGAATATTAAACGTAACATTAATAATCTAAATGAATTTTAAAAAATCATAATTTTAAGTAAGAAATATTTTAATTTTAACATCCTGACTTTGAAAATTTCATGTTGTATTATAACTAGGTTGTTACTAAACAATCGGGCCTATTCTGTAACTCAGTGGTTAATTTTTAACGACTGGTTTACAATTTTATCCAATTATATATGAATTTGACAACTAAAATTTGGTTAAATTTTTTAACCATTTGTTGAAAATTTACCACGGAGTTACAGAATATGCCAGAATAATTGTTATAGCTCAACAATGAGACACGTGATTTTAAATTTTAAAAATATTGTTATCAATTCTTGTTAAGTAATAATTTCTTGCGTAATATTAATGTACACGGGAATATCTTTATCTGCCGCGATACCAATAATCTTATCCTCTTATATTGTTAGTATTGTGACAGGTATACCATTTTTTCCAGAGAACACGTTAAAATTTATTTTTTAAAAAAGAAATTAACTATGACGTAATTGGTCAGATTTAATGAGCTCCAGTTCTTACAGAAAACATGTAAAACAAAAATTATTGCCAAATTTACTATCTATGTGATTAATACTAGCATCGGTCTTAAATAAAAGCCTGTATGTATCTTCATCTATATCTTTATTATACCGGATGTCTTAGTCCGACCGACACATATGAGATTAACATGTGAAATCAGTTAATTGTATGCCCAGTGTAAGATATTAAGTTCAAATTGTGTATACTTATTAAAGGATATCGACTCTATGTATTACAGTTCAAATTAATCAATTTAAATATGAAATATTAAATAAAAAAATCTGATGTGGCCAGCCCATAATCTCCCGTTGGGTATTTAACCATGCAGTATAAATAAAGCAATAATTATGTTCAAATATTTTTACATTCACTCATAAAAAATTTTATTTTACATTTAACAAATATATCATACACAAAATAAATTTCACATATATTGGCAAAACTAATAGAAACTCTTAACAAAAATCAAAATAGTACTGGCATCTTGAAACAAAGTCTTTTCATACCTGTATTCTGCAAGACAATGAAGCAAATCAATAGTACTTCTAATATTTATGTATGATTGAAAAAATATTATTTTTACAAACTATAATTTTATTAGATTCAAATACATATATTATTACTACATTCTCCTTAACACGGCTTCATTATTAATTTTAATGTAATCGCTTCCTGACAGTGACATTTGTTTAAATATGTCAAAATTGTTATTGAAATATTGTTTTTGTTTGAGGCATAGGCAAAATGATATATGAAAATAAATTATATTATAAATTTATATTTAAAGTTATTTAGAGTTATTTACTAAATGTTATTATCGTAGAATTGAAGATTGTACCATAATATTTCATCATTATTAGTAAAAGTTGCTGAAAAATTATATTCAATGTATTTTTTTCAAGAAAAACTGTTAGGAACTTGTATAAGTGATACTTCCGGTTATCCGATATACACTAAGAACTAATGAGCTCTTCCCACATTAGTGTAGAATGGGTATACAAAATTTCAAAATTTTCTGATTGATATTATTTGAGTAATCGTGTCCACAGTATCCACACATCCACACACACACACACACACACACACACACACACACACACACACACACACACACACACCTACCCACAGATATCATTGTAAAAATGTTAAAATTGGGTTATGGGGACATCGAAACGTGCTTATTAACTAAAATCTCTATATGCGATTTTTAGCACGATCCCAATACCTCCCTTACCTAATAGTAGCGGGAGGTAAAAATAAGAAAAATTGTAGAATATCCAGGATTGTTGTTCATATCCTGGAAAAAAATGGTTACCAAGTAACAGTTCAGATAGTATAGTGGTAGAGTGTGCGCATGTTACAAACAAAGCTCTGAACGACTTGGGTTCGGAACCAGCCAGTGGCAAAATTTATTTTTTAACTTATACTTCTCATAATAATTTTTTTTTTTTCAAACGTCATAAAATGGCATCTTTTCTGACTTGATTCACAAGGTAGAAGTTTCATTTCTACGCCGCCGGAGTAGAAATAGATATCCGTAGCAACTACATAAAATGAGCGAATAAGAAGTAACTCGTAAAATAGAAACCTGTCATATCGCCCCAAGTTAACCAAGTTAATCTACAAATTGAAATATAAACAGTTTATATTTAACGAAATAACATATTATAAAATAGCAGACTTACATATTGGTAATGACGGTAAGAATAATTAGAATTAAAGTGATAAGAAAAATATATATTGTTTTTCAGCGATTCCTCGGTATATCACATCCTTGAGCAATATTGTTGAACTTCCAATCAATAGAACAACTTCAAGGGCCGTATATGGCAATACCTGAAATTCTGATATAATTGCACATAAGGAGAATATAAAATTGCATAGTTTTTATTTAACGTCAAAACGTGAAAATTTTCACTTGAATGTTTGTAACAAAAAGTGAACAAATACGAAAGTATCCATAGCACCAGAGTAATTTAAATCAGCAAACGTCCTTCATGTGAAATATTTATAATTATTGTAACGGCAAGTTGTAATTATTTTATTTAAATACGTATGTTTGAAGAAAAAATATAATGTGTCATTCGGAGTAAAAGAGTCATTGTGTGCCTCGCATGTAATTGTCCGTTTATTTAAATACGTATGTTTGAAGAAAAATATAATGTGTCATTCGGAGTAAAAGAGTCATTGTGTGCCTCGCATGTAATTGTCCGACTCGCTACCTCTCGCCTTACAAACTTACATGCTCGCCACACAAAGAATCACTTTTACTCCTAACATCACAATATACTACTATTATTATTATTATTATTATTATTATTATTATTATTATTATTATTATTATTATTATTATTATTATGTTTTTAATCTTTTATTGACTTTTAATAAAATATAATCATTATTTAAAACATGAACTATATTTTGTGAAATCTGAATCACACTAATTACAACATAGTTAATATTAATAATTACAATAAATATTCAGAAGTAAAAATTAAAAATTAAATTTTTCTGCTGACTGATTCCGAGTTTTATTACCAAGCGTTCACGCTACCACTATGCTATTTAAACAGTTTCCCAGTAACCATTTTTTTTTTTTCGGGATATGAACAAAAATCCTGGAAATTCTAATAATTTTCTTCTTCTGTAATTAATAGAATTAGTATTCTCCAATATGTATACGAAATTTCAAGTTAATATCTTACACTGGAGATACTTTTCACAATTAAGTGATTTCAAATGTTAAATGTCCCCTGTGTCGGTCTGCCTGAAGCCTAGATCACACATGCATGATTCTGTACGATGTACGTTGAAAATCGAAATGTTCGACGCAAAATTATAGCATTGGTGTCACACTTGTATGACAAAAGTTATAAGAAAAAGTTTTCTTCTTCAAATTATTCTATATGATACACCTTTTATTACTCGTATCACGACGATGCTTTCGAATACTGTTTAACCTGTGTTCATTGATGTTTATTGTTTAGATGTTTGACATTTTGAGGCTGTTACTGTTATAAATTTTCATTTCTTTTCTTCAACCAATTCTTGGTCCATACAGATTTTCGCTACATCCTGTTTTTCTTTTTTATGTTGTTAATAAACATACATGCAAACATTAAAATTATGGCTTCGTGGGAACTACTACTCGATGTCATGTTCGTCAATATAAATACTTTTCATAAAATGTAATTCTTGCTTGATTCAAAATTAACACATTCATAAACTAATTATTCTGAAAAATATTACTCAACTATCAATTTACTACAAGAAAAAACTAATAATAATAAAAGCTACACGAAATGCAATAAAAAAACATAAAAAAACTAACAAATTATAAACAAAGATAAAAAAATGAAAAAAATCACTTTCGTCATTAAAATACATATTATATAAGGTTTTCAAATGAAAACGTTCTATATTGGCATAAATTCAGGTCTATATATTATAGAAATTGATAACGTTGAGCCTCTTGTAAAAATTATAAAAATACAAAGTGTTGCAAAACTCCTTAAAATATCACATTTACTTTTCATAAAATTGTATTTTCAGATATATGTAGTAGAATAAATTATTTTCCAGTAACAATTTTGGAAACAAGAAGAGGGATATAATACTCCTTTCTAAAGCTCAAAATACCTGAATTCCTTTATCAAAGTAAATTATGCTCTGGTGAAAATAAATAGGCAGAAGACTTACGTCATCAACCTGACAAAACCCTATAAAATGAAATATAACTTATAGAAAATATTTAATTTTAAATACAGAAGAAAAAAATACTAGTATTAAGAAACGTATATATTAATGAAATTTGTAACTATTTCTAAGTCAATCCCTACTCCTTTTACAAAATATAAAATTATTTGAAATAATTGTAGTTAATTTTTATACCATACGTTGGCATGACAATGTTTACATTAAATTTTATATCGATCGAATATTGAGGCTGTCGCTATAGTCACTTGGTTGTCAGTTTTCTCTGCGTTAAGTATTTGTGACGTGCTACAGTATTATTTGTTTGTTTTAATAAGTAATACTATAATACATCCATAATAATACTGAAAGCTTTAACAAAGCAATCTCAGAAGCTAACCATGCATGTCGTTAACTATTTCGAACGGGAATTGTCCAACGGTGGGCCACTAATTCAGTTGCAAGCCGTTCGAAAGGTAATTTTTTTCAAATATTATTTCATTTATTATCAATGATAAATAAAATTAAATTATGAATTTTTAGAAAGCAACACAAGCCCTGCAAATAAGCAAATCTTGACAAGCAGATATGGGGACCCTTGTCAGAATGACAGCTGGTCATCATGTATATAGCTTACAAATTTTAATTCAAAATTTCAAGATTTTCTAAGTTCACGTTGTTTCTTTGTCACCAGGAATGCGGACTTTAATAGGCGAGTTAAATATACCACATCAAATTGAAAAATCATAAAATTTGGAATGAAAAATGATGACATTTGACATCTATGTACATAATTACTAGATGTGATTCTGTCACGGGCTCCCATAACTGTTTGTCAAGACAGACCAACAAAGTGCTTGCGCCTTATAAATTAGTATCCCATGTAAACGTAGTAGTATATGACGTCATTACTTTAGCAATATTATTTGATGACGTAAGACTTCTGCCTAATCATTTCGTCCATACCAAAGTTCATCGTGTTAAATTGGCGGCATTTAGTTTAGTGTAATTGATTTATTAAAAATATGAAGCATTACTAGCAGATTGTAAATTATATCACAAGATCTGGCTCCTCTCCAAAACCATGTGTCACGAGTAAAACCAGAAAATACGATTACTATGCGAATAAATTTAATATAAAAACTCCTCTTTTTAACATTTTATCTGACAGTATGTGTGATAAATTACCGTACGGATCCTGGCCACAGAGCCATTGAACCATTGGTAGCTGGCCTTCCATACGCGCGCGGGAAATATTACACGGACATTCAAATGCTCTTCACGACAGCTTACTTCTAACCGCAAGATTTATTGCGTATAAATATTTCACTTCGGAGTCTATTGCTTTAAGAACCAACACTCAAATACGAATTGAAACAATGTAGATAGTTATTAATGTATCGACAGAAACTAAATTTATTGAAACTATCGGTAAAAATAAAAATGTGCATTATATCCAATTTTCAGTAGTGCAAAATAGGTCATATTTCAAAACAGACAGTAGTACTTTCCAGAAACACATCTTCAGATTGTATAACTGTATAGCCAAACTTCTTCAAAACTTACCAAGAAATTGTAATTCGTAAATTCAATTTATGACGTTGGAGTTGCCAAGTTTTTTTTTAAATTTATGTACAAAAGATACTGCAATAGTTGTATTTGTGGTACATCAATACACTTAGAATTTGTGCCAAAAGTTTCTGGATTCTAATGATAAATAAAGAAGACGAATATTTTGTTGTATTATTATCAACATAGGGCATACATGTCAATGGTTAGGTAATAACATGTTCAATACAGTATTATTATAAGGGTAGAAAAAGAAAAATCCAAGATTTTTTCGGTGCAGGAAAATTATTTATTTATTTAAGTGGCAATTGATTTCGGACCAACAGTCCATCATCAGGCCGACGCTGAAACAATATTACAAAAATAAATATAACATGTTTGTGTGTTATGTTGATTGTCAAAATATAAAATTGGTTGTAAATATTTTTATAATTGGTAAAAAAAGTTGGAATAACTTTATGTTGTTTTGCAGAATATAGAAAATTAAGATGTTGTTTGTTATGGTATCTTTTTCGTAATATATATTTTAGCTGGTGGAGTCCGAAATCGATTGCCATTTAAATAAATAATTTTCAAATACATTCTGCACCGAAAAAAACCTTGGATTTTTCTTTTTCTACCCTTATCAACACGCAGAACAGCCTGGAGTCCTTCATCCACTACAAAGTATTATTGTTACATCAAAGATATTTAAGGAATTTATTGATAGACTCGCAAATAAAACGAATAAAATGCAGTGAATATAGTATAAAAATAATTATGGAAACAAGAGAGTAAAGAAAAAGAGTCACTGTAGAAGAGTTGTTATATTAATAATTTGCTCATTGTGTATGTAATTATTTTTATCTGCTTGTTCATTATTGCATAAAATTATGAATTAAATATTTTATTTTGAAAACGGACAATTAATTACAAAAACAATCTATTAAATATTATTTTCTTACGGACAGGATCCTCCAATTTGTTTTATCATTTTTTTATTATTTACTAATTATTGTATTAATTATCTTCTTCTTTATGTTCATATTTATTTTTTTATACATTAGTATATGAGAAAGATCCCCAATTAAAATACGAGTTAAACCAAACCCACATATTCAATATTTAGCATGGATCATCAATATTTAAATAAAATATTTAGAAACTTATTTATTTCATAAAGATGAGAGATAAATGAGCTAAGAAGTTAAATTTTTGTGCAAGCTAAGGGAAATAACTAACTACATACCATGAAGTAATTTTGTCCTATACGTACAAACTGTATAGAAAATACACTTAAGTAGCGATAGTCTTGTCGGAACCTTTGATGTTTTATTCCAAATTCGTATACATACTATACGAATTATTTAACACTAAAACTACCGACGGCAGCCACTTGACGGTTTTTCATTTTTGAAATCATTACGTTGATATTTCAAGACTTTTAATGATTCCGTGCAAGGGAATTCTCCTATTTTTTCACAATTTCAATTCAAACCTAGGAAAACCAACTACCGTCATTTAACGGATACTTTACAAGTATGAATGTGTTATTTATTCCTCAGTGGGGTATTTTAAAAATGTTAGTTCGTTTATGAGAAGTGCTGAGACATTATGGCTCATGGACAAGAACTTGACAATAAAAATATGTTAGAATATACCCAAATGTCACCCATCATTCCTGGCGATGAGAGTTCTGTATTAGACTTAGAAAATGAGTATGATAGTGACGAATAATACGCTCCTCACCAAACAAAGATCAGTAGCGAAGAAACCCGAAACAATATATTTTTATAAAGTTATAGACTCATGTTTAGCAAATATAGTGTACACACCGGTACTCAATTGCTCATATTTATCTTCATCTTCTATGAAGTGCTTGATTTAGCAAAGATAAAAAATGCTCATACATTGTATAAAATAGTCACATATTTAAACGAATGTGACGTACTTTTATATTCAGTATTGCTAAGTTGTTATTTACTAAAATAGCTAACCGCTGAGAAACAAATAGCGGTCAAAATGCAAAACCCTTAACAAACCAAAAAAACGTATATAATGTTAAGTTTTTATAATAAAAACAAAAGAAAGCTCATTTATTTAAAATGCGGATGATGTGCGTGTGAATCTCATCATCAGAACATTAAAAAATTTCGCAATTGTTAATAATTTGGTAAAAATAAAAAATATATTTTTTTAAGAGTTGTAATTTCTTTTAAAACTTATATAATATTTTGTTAAATGTAATAACATCATCATCATATTTTTTATAATTCCTTCAACTCGGATCCGGTAGCTTAGAGCAACCCCTCTTAGTCATGAGTCTGCTCGGGGTTCTGGGTTCGAATCCCATTAAGGCATGGATGTTTGTGTATGTGAACCTAATCAGTAATTGGGATTTAATCCTGATGAGAGGTTTTTTTTATTAAAAAAAAAAACTATACTAGTGCTGCTGCAAAACGAAGACCAGTCTTGGTCTTGTCTCGTTTTCGTCTTGGTCTTTTCGAAACAAGACCACCATTTAGTCTGGACTAAAAAGTCAAGACGGGATGAGACCAGTATCGAGTTTTTTCGAGAAAGTCTTGAAGTGTCAAAAGACTCCCGATTTCAGTTCTTTTGTATTTTTAAATATATTTTCTAAAACTACTTCAAAAATTCTGTTAATACCATTTAAAAATTCGTAAAAATAAAATATATTATTTTTTCGAATATTGTAATGTATTTTTAAAACTTGTTTTACTAAAACATTATGTAGGTATATAAAAAAAATCGAACACAATATTGGAAATTCTGGGACTAGGCTTGAAGCTTAACTTACTAACACTTAGAATTTATTTATTACTTTTAAAATACGATCAAATTTCTTTCAATATTCATGTAATATTTTTTTGTTTAACTGAAAATCTGAATAGGCACGATCCTATAAGATTCTTCTTAATCTTGTCGCATGTGTACTTCTTCGTTTAGTAAACGTAGAATAAATTTACATCAAACAAAAAATTACAGTTTGTTGCTTTTTTCACATATATATCTCTTCAGAATACTTTTAATTTTAGCTAAATAGTAGAATTATTTTTGGAAATATTTTTTTTATTTAATCCTTTAAAACTGGAGTTAATTTGACAGTTCATAGAACTAAAATTGGAACTAGAGCTAATTCGGATTAGCTGCTAATTCTTTTCGTGAATTAGGAAAAAAGTTAAAAATGGAACTAAAAGTGGAGTTAGTGGTTCATTCTTTTGATGAATCTGTCTGTAAGTTACTTCTTATTAAACAAATTGACTCTATTGTTCACAGAGCTTAAATGAAATAAAATAATAGCATTTATTTAAAGATACTGTACAAATTTATGGGGTCCCGTAGCCGCGTGCCTGAGTGTCTGGTCGCGAACCTGGGGGAACCGGCGCCAAATATTTCCAATTTTAAATGGCACAAAAGTGACCCCTGTGGTGCACTTTCCACACCAGCTATGAGTGTCCGTGAGGTGACGCCTGGTAAGCGCCCACACGGTAAAATATATCATCATCATTACCGATGTCTACATGTGTTGTAGATACTGGCACACCCAGTAATGGGTAATATGCCGTGATGATATATTTATTTATTTATTTATTTTACTGTACAAATTTTATTACAATAAATTCATTCTTATTATACAAGTCCCTAGTACTTCCAGTATTTGAATATGCATCACAAATTTAAAACTCTGCTTATAATAAAAATATAAATAACAGAAAAAAATTATAAATATATTGAATCTTAAATTCTCATTGTGTAATGAATATTACAGTGATATACTTCAACATTTGAATCTTAAATCATTGGAACAACATAAATCTATAAACGATATGCTTCTATTATAAAAAAATGTAAATAATTCTATAGATAATTTTTCCATTATAGATCATATATATTTTCAAGTGCCAAATTAATTATCTTCAAAATTCACCTATTAGCAGAATGCTGGCTATGCTTTAATAGAAAACTTCAACATGTAGATATTTTTAATTTACCTATAAACTAGTTTTAAAAGGCATTACACATTTGTGATACTTCTTAACATGAATTTTTTTCTATACTTCTAGTCTACGTCTATGATAAACGTTATGTATTCTTATATTGTTATATTGTATATTTCTGTAAATCTGTCCTACATATAAGCGGAAGCCTATTATTAGGTAATGTGTTGTCTTCCCGTAAATAAATAAATAAATAAATAAATAAATAAATAAAGTAATTAAAATTTCATTTGTTCTTTATTTTCCGATGATAAAATAAGGAAAGAAATATTTAGAAATATGCGGATTATATTTCAAAGAATATTCGTGCAACACTCTTATAACTAATGAAAGAAAGTTAGATCTCAAGAACAAATGGAATTAAACCTCTTGAATTAGGGTTTATTTACATTTGTCGTCTGTCACCTTAAATTTGTCATCTTGGTGTAACTCGAGATGAAATGACTGTTCACTATATCAACAATTTATCTGAAGCAAGCCATGAGCATATTTGTTTTTTTGAAATTCAATAACATGTACACACATTTTACAGATCATGTAATTAAAACTGATGCTACATAAAAATTCATAAATTTTATTTTAACCTTCATAAGACCGACCATAAACACTTACGTTTAAGACCAAGTGGGGTACACGTGTACCCCCAAGTTTTTTCCCCTCAGATTTGTTAAATTGTTTTTTTTTTTCTATAAATAATGTATTACATTGTACAAATATTAGAAATGTTTTACTGACATTTATTACAAATAAACTGAACTTTCGAGTGCATTTTACATACATTTGGAGCACTGATCTTGTTTCCTGTTTAAAGATAACCCAGCTCTAATAAAAACAATCTTCGATTATCGA
Organism: Ophonus ardosiacus; assembly: GCA_943142095.1. NCBI lineage: Eukaryota > Metazoa > Arthropoda > Insecta > Coleoptera > Carabidae > Ophonus > Ophonus ardosiacus. Next base: position 28,399,454 of record OW964831.1, on the reverse strand, counting down.
GTTTGTCCTTTTCCCAATCTGGATAATTGGTCATCCAGAGTTTGTAAGAGTGGATACTACCAATATCAACACGATAGTAAAACATTGCCAATGTCCAACGGTTTATTTTTCGTTGGGTCGTGTATTCCTTCGCTTGTGTCAACAGCACCTTTAGTCTTATTATAATGTAAAATAATATCGTTTCCCATAAAACCCGTACACTCGCAAACAAACAATTAAAATTGCGTGACGACCACAAAATACGAAATAAGAAAATGCGCAGACGTGGTCAGACGATTATGTGGGAAGTCAAAAGTGATTGTTGAACAGGTTAGGGCGCACGCATCCTCAACCGATCTCTTTTGGTGCACAATATTTCTGCACACGTAGAAGACCAACTGGAGTACATACAAACCCCATGTCAAAAATAATGTCGTAAATCGAATACAAAAGGAAAGAGATAGATAAACAATTTTTGTAATTGAAGCTAAAACACTAATTTGAAGATAGAAGAACGGGATATTTTTTTTTTCTTTGAGTTATATACAACAAAAAACATTGCTCTAGGGTACGGCTGTACCCCGCTCGGCCTTATGATGGTTAATTTTGATTTTAACACAATTATATTTCAACGGATGGAAAAAATGTAGCTAGCTTATTTTATTACATGTGAAGTACAAAACGTTGTTCTCGTTATCTGTGGAGAAAGAAAGAATTCGATTTAAATTTAAATCTGCTTAAACATACCCCCTACGATTTTCAAACTGTTATGCAAGGAGATACTAGGGGATAAAATTTACATCACCGTAATTTGGATAGTACGTTGGGTAATCGAAGAAAATTAATTATTATAAAGGGCAAGAACAGAGTGACGCGTCGGTTCCAATTGCAAGCGAGTATCGAAGCAGAAATATGAACAATCCTTTTTCGAGAAATGGGGACCGACCCTGACAGGTTTTTTCAGCACTTGAGAATGAACGACACAACTTTTGATTATATTTTGGTTAAAGGATCCTTGTATTTGACGAACAAATTGATAAATTTTAATCGACAGCGTACAGCTTCAAAAGAAAAATATATTTTAACCACTCACAATTTGTCCAGTCTGTTTCTATGATCGTAATGAAACTGATCTCAGAGTACTTAAATTATTTTTCAGGCGGCTATTTCATAAATAGTTGTACGCATTCTTTGGCACCCTAATATCACACTTATCTTGAAAATTATCAAGATCACTTTACGGCTACATTTACTCCACAGTCGCTATTACTTTATGGCCGCATATACTTTACGAACTCAATTGTCAGTCATTTGTTTATAAAACAACTAAATGAAGTATTGCATTACATACAAGTTCAAAAATTTTAGGTGGAATATTGGAGAAATCGTTGACGCTGTCGCTATCACTCATTTACTTGCTTAAAAAAATGAATTACTATAGTAATTTTTACGATTTAGGTCGTTATATATTATGACAGTAAGCTGACTGTTTTGTATTGTCACTATGACAGCAGCGCACTGTACAAGTTATCCACATAAATTATGAATGAAATATAACGGGGGTTCAATAAGTCTCTACTTCCTGGGTGGTTATGGATGGTGAAACGCATGTCTATATTTTGTTTTATACAATGTAACCTTAAACAAAACTTTATTCAAAATTAAGAAAGTGCATCTTTAGAACAACTGCGACATATAAATATAAACATAAACAATGATTAAAAACTGAAATGGAGTCTTAAAGTAGTTACAACTTCTTTAGTTATAATATAAACATAACAGTTTGTAATTCGCTCTGACGATGCATGTCTTAGTTTTTTGTGAATTTAGTTTTTCTTGTTTTTTGGTGGAAATTCTCATTATAAATTTTCATAAATTTCACGAGATATAGTGTTAGTATCAGTGATTGTGGGGTATAAGTTTGGCGCCTGTGACGTTTTTGTAAAGTCGTATTTTAGTAAAAAAAAAAGTGATTTACTTACACGTGGTTTTTGCATTTTGTAATTATTTGTTAATTATACTGTTGCAACTCGTCTCATTATGCCGGTCTGCAGTAAGTGTAATCGTAACGTCAACAACAAATACCCTGGTCATCGGTGCTTCAAATGTGCTCGCATATTTCATACTGCGTGTGCTGATGTTCCTGCTGATGTAAACCAGATTTGGTATTGTTCGGCATGTCGTCCAAAAGATGATACTGCAGTCGGTAATATTGATGATACCCTTCCTAGCCGTGATATGGAAACTATGCTGAATGCTCTTGAGGCCAGATTCCTACGAGCCATAGATACTAAATTTGAATTCATCATGAAATCAATTAATTTTTATGCCGATAAAATATCAGATTTTGAGAAGAGTTTACATGCACTGAATGCCAAAGTAAAAGATTTAGAATCTGTTCATGCCGAAAATCTACAATTAAAATTGACAGTTAATGATATCAGTAAGAGACTGAATGACAGAGCAGTATTCCAGTATTAATAATGTTTTAATTCATAATGTACCTGAGAAACCAAATGAAAACATCAACGATATTGTTGTCAATTTAGCTAAATCTGCGGAAATTGATGTCCAATTTAGCGACATTGATGCTGCTCACCCTGTGCCTCACTTTAATAAGAACAACCCTTCAAGACCTAAAAATATTGTAGTGAAGTTCGTATCACGTGGAGTAAAAGACACTTTTGTTCGTGCAATTAAGACTAAAGTAATTACCACTAAAAGTTTGGGATATGACGGATCCGAGGTAAAAATCTACGCTAATGACCATCTGACTAGAAATAATATGCTGCTATACAATAAAGCTCGTGATGATTTGCGTCCTAAAGACTACAAATATATATGGACAAAAAATGCTAAGATTTTTGTACGAAAAAATGACAATTCAATGATTATACCTATCTATTCCGAGCAAGATATTGCAAAACTTCACTAATACCTAACAGTCTGCCAAATATATTTTCACTTACACCTTACTACTTCATGTATATTAGCTTATATTATCAAAACGTAAGAGGGCTTCGTACTAAAACTCACGATGTCAAAATAAACACTTCAACATGCGGTATCGACATATTGTGTCTCACTGAAATGAATTTGAACTCGTCGGTTTTTGACTATAAAGTTATAAGTAATAATTATTCTGTTGTGCGCCGTGATAGACAGACATCATCTTCAGTTAAGTGTGATGGTGGTGGTGTGCTTATAGGTGTTAAAAATAATTTAAATTTTGTGCATCGAGTGGATTGGTCAACTGCCAGTGAGGATGTTTGGGTAACTATTTTTCTCAAAACACAAAAACTACATATCTGTTGCGTGTACATTCCACCTAATTGTGTTGAAGCTCTTAACACATTTCTAAACAAACTCTCTGCCATTGTTGACTCTGCACCGGATAATAAGTTCCTTATTTGTGGCGATTTTAATCTTCCCCTCCTTCAGTGGCATGAAGTACAAAACTACTACTGTGCTAATAATATTTACAACACTGCGTCAACTGGATGTATAGATACTATGTCTTATTGTAATTTTAAACAACTTAATGGAGTCACTAATTGTAATAACAGATGTCTTGACTTGATCTTTACTAATTCAGATCCTGATAGCATAAATGTACAGCCATGTTTTAGTCCCCTTAGTAAAGTTGATGTTCATCACCCTCCATTAATGTTGCATTATAAATGTGATTATACGCCAGCATTGAATTTCAACAATATGGAAATGTATTTATTTAAAAAGACCGATGTCAATTCATTAAATAATTTCCTTTCCACCGTAGATTGGTCATATGAATTTTCATCCCTTAATACAGAGGATACGGCAAACAAGTTTTATGATGTATTATACTCCGCCATTGACAAATTTGTACCGAAAAAAAATTATATCTCATAGATCTTATCCCCCCTGGTACACCGAAGATTTAATTAAACTAATTAAAGAAAAATATAAGCTGCATAAAAAATTTAAACGATTTAATAATAAAGCTGATTACTTAGAATTCTTACATATACGCAAACAAGTAAAAGATCTTACCCGTACTTGCTACGCGAACTACATATTTGACATTGAACGAAAAATTCCTAATAATGTAACGAAGTTTTGGTCCTACGTGTCCTCTGTCAAAAAGCAAAACATCCCTTCTAATATGACCTTTAATGACACTACCTCTAACAATGGAACTGATATATGTAATATGTTCGCAACGTATTTTCAGTCGGTCTTTTTAAATAGCAATACAGTTGGCAACTATTCCAAGAAATACTCAGACACACATATAGATCTTTGTTCTTTATCTGTTTTAGAAATGGAGGTACACGATTTGATGTCATTCCTTGATATTAATAAAGGAGCTGGTTCTGATGGGATCCCGAGCTTTTTTATTAAAAACTGTGCCATGTCTCTTTCTCGTCCATTATCTCTCATTTACAATAAATCGGGCAGTCGAAACTCTGTTAAAAGTTATCACCCAATATCAAAACTGTGTATATTTGAAAAAAAATTTGAGAAAATTATTTATAAGCATTTATTTGCATCATTTAAGGGAATTATCAATATTCAACAACACGGTTTTTATAGTGGGCGATCTGTCGAATCTAATCTAGTCGAATACACCGATTATATTCTTCAGTCTATGGACTGCAATACCCAGGTTGATGCTGTGTACACTGACCTTAGTAAAGCATTTGACAGACTAAACCATTCCATATTGATAAATAAATTAGAAATGTATGAAGTTCAAGGGTTCAAATCTGATCATTTCCCCGTGACTTCTGGTGTGCCTCAAGGATCTCATCTTGGACCACTCCTTTTCATTATTTTCATTAATGATATTAGCAACATTTTTGAAAACTCGAAATTTATTATGTATGCTGATGATCTCAAGGTTTACAGTAAGATAACGTGCATGTTAGACTGCATTGCTCTTCAAGCAGATCTCGATAAACTAAATATTTATTTAACAGCAAATGATCTATCTGTCAATCATAGCAAGTGTTCTTGTATTTCTTTTTCTCGAAATCGGACCAATTTTGAATTTCAATACAATATCAGTGGAAATGTAATCAATCGTGTATCTCATGTAAGAGATCTTGGAATAATATTAGACAGTAAACTCATATATGACATTCACATTGACACTGTTGTAAAGAAAGCATATAAAATGCTTGGATTTATATTAAGAGTTGGAGCACTTTTCAAGAACTATAACACTTTCGTTCAACTTTATTATTCATTTGTGTGTTCACAATTAGAATTTGGTGTCGTTTGTTGGTCTCCTCATTACCAAATATATATTAAGAGAATTGAAGGTATTCAACGGAAATTTATTTCAGCTTTAAATTGGAAATTCCCTTATAATTCTGTCAGTTTCGTCACTTTACAAAAACGTAGAGAAGTGTTGGATTTGACATTTTTATACAAAATCATAAATAATTATATAGATAGTCCCGTCCATTTAAGTAAAATATCTCTGCGTGTGCCTTCCTATTCTACTCGTTCTCTTGAAACGTTCTCTTCTAAAAAATATAAAACCAATGCTGCTATGTTTTCTACAGTAAATCGATTAATGTGTTCTTTCAATAACATGATTCTTAGCTATAATGTTCCAGATATTTTTAATTGTTTACTATTTAAGTTTAAATCATTTCTAAAATATGTTTTCTCGCATTCTTTGTCTGATCCTTAGTTTGTACTTCTCATTATCTATTATTATACTGTCTAACTAGAAACTTTTATTCTTTATGTATATTGTTAACTGTGCTGTACTTTTATTGGGTCTTGGCCTGTTGTACGGCCTTTCTTTCTAAATAAATAAAATAAATAAATAAACAATGTATAAATCGTGAGTACATAATTATAAAAATTACGAAAATGTTGTTCGTAGTGTAATCGCTCAATGGCAGCTATAGACACGTGTTTCGCTGTTATTATAGCTTATCAGTACAGCGTAACTAGTAAATGGATGGATATTAACTAGAGCTTACAAAAACCGACAAAAAGTCATCCGATGTATCAATTTTTCGAACACATATAAGCATATTTTCATGAATTTGTCAAAATAGACTGGTAATATGTCTTGTAAGTCGTCTTTGGTGTGATTTGGAGTTTTAAAAATTGAATAATATACATGGAAATACAAAACAGTCCAGAGAAGTCAAATCACATGTTCTTGGAGGATATCGATCTTTATTAATAAGGCGATCATCGAAAAATTCTCGCAGATATTTCAAACTAGCTTGTACAATATATGATGTAGCAGAATATCAGGCTTCGAGCATATACTGACTAGAGGCCGCCTTACGGTGTATGTTGTAATCGGAACATATGCGGAAGCCGTGGTGTATTTGCGTATTGAAACCGTGGTGTATTGCGGACTGCGTATTACCTTAATATTTGTACTTCCTTTTTACCTCCCGCTACCCTAGGTAAGGGAGGTATAGGGATCGTGCTAAAAATCGCATATAGAGATTTTATTGAATACGCACGTTTTGATGTCCACAGAATCCGATTTTAACATTTTTACAATGATATCTGTAGGTATGTATGTGTGTCTGTGTGTCTGTGTGTGTATGTGGATCTCGTGGACATGATTACTCAAATACTGTCAATCAGAAAAATTTTAAATTTTGTATACACATTCTATACTAGTTTGGGAAGTGCTCATTAGTTTAGTATATACTTTTACTAATTAAAATTGATTAATGGTACAATCGTCAATTCTACGATAATGACATTTAGTAAATATCTCTAAATAACTTTAAATATGAATATATAATATAATTTATTTTCATGTATCACCTAGCCTATGCGTCAAACAAAAACATAATTTTAATGACAGTTTTGATATATTTAAACAAATGTCATTGACAGGAAGCAATTATATTAAAATTAATAATGAAACCGTGTTAAGGAGAATATAATAGTAAAATATTTAATTAAGGTTTGTAAAAATAATATATTTTCCATCATACATAAATGTTAGATATACAGGATGATCTGATTTAAATTTGCTAAATGCTATTTTTGCAGCACTATAAATTAATATTAGTTTACAACTACACATTTACGAAATGGATCATGTACGGCAAAGAATTTACAAAGATTGCGTTTTAGAGCACCTAGAAAATGATACTGATTTTTATAAGAATATATAATTTGAAACAACATATTAGATTTTAACCATATATGATAAATCGGATGTAGTACTTAATTTGGAGCTCTAACAGATTTTTGAGGAAGAATAATAAAACAATCCAAAATTTCGTATTACAGACTTTTCTATTTATTGGACAACAAATTAGATTTTATTTACAAACGATTAACCGGAAATGATACTTTACTTAAAGCTCACTGCTATTTTAAACATGGAATTGGCGGGAGGTCATGTGTTGGCCACATCAGATTTTTTACAAAGTAATGACTAATTGCTGCTTTTGAAATATATAAAGCACCTTCGTTTCCAATAAATTTCAATCTCTTTACTCTTACGTCATTGTTAACAGGAAACCTAAAAGTTACACTTTGTTTAATATACTATTTGTAAAAAAAAATCCCAGTTACTTACATATGAAACAAAATATCCTTACTTTCTTTGTATTTTTCATTACAATTTGTTATACTCCGAGATATACTCACAAACTACACGCAAAAAATAACGTTAAGTTACAGTAAAATGACAAGTAGTGACATATAACACAACAAAACATTGCCCACAATATACCATGACTTCCAACTCCCCTCCTGCATATCTTCCGATCACAACATCCTATGCATTGGTTTAGGGAATTACTTCTCTAGTCAGTATATGCTCGAAGGTACTAAGTCTGCGCATCCACCCTTGAATCGCACAGTTTACCTATCTGTACGGTTTTCGGGGTTTTTTGAGCGTGAGCCTACTGTAGAATTATCAGACCATCGGTGATGGGGAGAGAAATTATTGTAATATATTAACAGTATACGTACATGCGACAAGCCAAACATTTCCCCTCGTCCCTCCACACTTCTGTTACGGCAATTCTAAAATCGAACTTTTGCTCTAGTCTAGGTAGACTAGTCCCTGAAATATAACTGTATAACCATTAGCAGTAACGCTAGATACAGATAATAGGATATTACGGAGATCCGGCACGCACAATGTATCTTCTAATTGAACAGAGTTTGCTTCACGTTGATTAACTTCACATTTAAGTTTACGTTCCCATCGCGATTGATTTAACACAATGACCCGCGGCCGTCTACACTTTCATTTGCAAATATTTTCTCACAATAATAATAATAATAATAATAATAATAATAATAATAATAATATTAATAATAATAATAATAATAATAATAATAATAACGTTTATTTAGTTTTTAGCTATACATAATAACTATTAACTCGATATAAACAAACTTAATTACATATCTTATTCCTATTAGTACCTATGTATGAATGTAACAAAATAACAAAAATAATAATGATCAATAAACCATAAAAATTTACCTGTATGGATAAGTAACAGACATAGAGAACCTATTTTATTATTTTATGTTCTAGGTAAAACTGTTTTAAATCCCTCTTAAATATTTTCATTGACAAATATTTAAATTTATCATCTAACTTATAGTCCAGTCAATAGAGGTTTTTACCCTACAAAAGGTGAGGAAAAAACGATTTTAACATATGTAGTTTGGGCCGAGACGGGGATGAAAATTCAAATTTGTGACCTTGAGGCTCGGCGAGAACCGCCATCTTGGATCAAAGGTGCAAAAAATGAGTATTTTGCTATTATCTCAAAAACAGTGGCCCGTAGCAAAATTTTACAAGAATACAAAATTAAAGCTTGTTAATTTTTGTACAAAAATGGTTTTTGCATTTTTTATCTAGAATGAATTCTCAAAGAGTTATGTTCAAAAATATGTAACCAAAACAACAATTTATGAAAGAAGATTTAATCACTCAAAATATACACAATATTAATTTTTTAATACTTAATCTAATAGATTTTGTTATTTAACAGTTTACATTTGTCGTGGCATATAAAGAAGCAAATTGTCGATGATTTTTAAATAATTTTTGTCAGCGCTTTTTCACAAATCCATCAACCACTCTGACCCGGTTAAAGATACGGCACCGCGGTTTAAAAATTTTAATTCAGTTTGCAATTCTCCTTCATGTCATGTTAAACGATTTTTGCTCCAATGAGAGATTAACGAATTATTAACAATTAAACTCATATGAAATTTCATGAAAATTTGAAACATTTGCAAATCGGCTTAGTTTTCATTTTTACTTCTGAAATTTCGACACGTATTAAATGCACAATAAAACTTATCTTTAATCGTGTCCAAATTTCAGAAGTAAAAATGAAAACTAAGCCGATTTGCAGATGTTTTAAATTTTAGTGAAATCTCATATAATGTTTTAATAGTTTAAATTGTTAATAATTCGTTAGCCGCTCTTCGGAACAAAAATCATTTAACATGACATGAAGGAGAATTTCAAACTGAATTAAAATTTTTAAACCGCGGTACCGTATCTTTAACCGGATGGTTGATTTGTGAAAAAGCGCTGACAAAATTTACTTCTTTATATTCCACGACAAATGTAAACTGTTACAAATAACAAAATCTATTAGACTAAGTATTAAAAAATTAATATTGTGTATATTTTGAGTGATTAAATCTTCTTTCATAAATTGTTGTTCTGGTTACCTAATTTTGAACATAACTCTTTGAGAGTTCATCCTAGGTAAAAAACGCAATAACCCTTTTTGTACAAAAATTAACAAGCTTTAATTTTGTATTCTTATAAAATTTTGATACGGGCTACTGTTTTTGAGATAATAGCGAAAAACTCATTTTTTACACTTTTGATCCAAGATGGCGGCTCTCGCCGAGCCTCCTCAAGGTCACAAATTTGAATTTTTCATCCCCATCTCAACCCAAACAACATATGTTAAAATCGTTTTTCCTCCACCTTTTGTAAGGTAAAGGTCTTTTTGGTCTCCATTGACTGGACTATTATCATATTCTACAAATCCTTTGTGAAAAATAAATATTAGGGATTGCTCTAAATTTACATTATTAATGTGTTCATCTAGTTTTATAACTGTGATTTTCCTTACAATTTGTAACCATATCCTGTAAGTAACTTGGTATTATATCCCCCAATATAATTATGTTTATGAAAACCATACTATTGTATTTAATAAGGTTAAGTACATCAAGCCATTTTAACTCTTCTAATATCCATTTTAAACTGGTATATTTGTTTTAATTTTTGAACCAAGCTAAACATTTGCGTTAATTATGTAATACCCTACCTGCTGATTTAACCTGCCTCTATTAATTGTCTCAAACGCCCTTTTAAGATCAAGAAGAACCACTATAGTTACTTTATCAATATCAAGTATACTTTCTTCCAATTGTTAAGGATACACTGTAATGCAGTTTCACAACTGTATTTAGATCTAAATTCAGATTGATATTTACATAGTAATACATAATAATTTATATGTTCTAATAATTGGTTATTCACGGTTATTTTTAATATTTTTTCAATAGCCTGCTCACAAATTTAAAATCTTCCCCATTAATATAATTTTATACCTTTCTTATTGGAGTAATAATTTAAATTTTTATCTCCCTAGGAACTACACCACTTTCTAACAAAATGTTAATGATATGTATAAGTTACTTTTTTCGAATCCATGACTAATGTAAACCGTTGTAAATAGACTGAGTATTAAATACGTAATAAGTATTGTTCATATTTTGCATAATTTAAATTAATTCATAAGTTGTTATTTTGATTAAATATTTTTAACGCAACTTTTTGACAGATCATCCTAGGTAAAAATTGCAAAAATCCTCTTTTACATAAAAAGTTTTGAACTTTAATTATGTATTCTTGTAAAATTTTTACTCGTATATGGTTGTTTTCGAGAAAATTGTTAAAACCCTAAATATGCCTTTATATGTATCAATTACTGGGAGGTTCCCATGGTTCAATTTCCGGGTAATTTTGATATGTTGTTCAGCGCATTTTTCTGGACAGGATTCCGTATAAAAAGGTTTTTTTTTTGCAATTTCTTTGAGGTTGGGAGTGTTTTTTCAGTAGATTTCTTGGACTAATATACTTATATACTGAGGCAATTGGTAAAAATCCATTATGTTATTTCTTTTCTTCATGCATTTCATTTTCCATTTGTAAAGTATGCTATATAAAAGTACAAACAGTGCAAAACATCAAACGTGACAGGGAAAATATGAAAAATTGTAACAATCTCCACATTTATTACATATTTTATTGTGCATGACAATTCAAAAATCCAATATCTGAAATACTTCCGACATTACAAAGTTTTACTCTTGTTATGCGAATACGAAGCTTTTTAATCCTAACAAGATTTTTCCATTCGCCGTACCAGACATGAATATATTATTATTTACGTCCCAACACATGAATTTAAAACATCCAACTAACGAAGTGCAAAGTCTTGCAGACAGCAGAGTATGCAATGTGTCCGGTGTGAAATTATGCATGTATTCCCAACTTGTTAGACATTTTTCTTCGGTATTAAAACGGACAATCCAAAGTTTGTGAATTTTACAATTTATGTTGTGCTAGTTTTATTTTGGAAGTCATCTTGCTTCGAACTTACGCAGGTTATGTCTTTGAATAAAAAGAACAAGAAGTTTTATCTTTGAATTTATGATAGTAGTACGGAGTTTTATTTGTTGTATTATGCTTTACATTGTAATAACTGCTCATTTTATTATTCTGATGAAGATGTATATTGGTTTCTGCCTGCCTTTCTGAATTGTTATTTCTACTTTGTAACTTACATTACACAAAATTTGCATGCATAGTTTTCTCTCGAGTTTTCTCTAGTTTCCAAGATATTAGCAAATTTATACATTATTACTGTAATCAAGAACTTAACTACAATGAAAATCAGCATGTCGAATCCTTATACATATTTTTATTTATATTTAAATTAACACATTAAAACAAACTTTGTGTATTACTTAATATTAATCACATGACTTTTGTCTGCCTATTAATATGCAACGTATGCAAGTAAAAATGATCCTAAAATTTATATATAAGCTACTGCCTTCTCTACGAGCAAATTCCTTGGCTACATTAAAACAATCAATGTAGTTTATGCTTTGTACATAAGGGTACTAGTGATTTTCAGTTTACTCGAAACACCGTTCAAACTGTACTGCATTTAGGCACTTGCTGCAATTTGACTGGACATTTAGTTGACATGTTATGACAAAAGACAGTGTTCATGTTATTAATCGCTAGGCATTAACCCATCTCTCATTAAGTTAGTAGAATATGTGGCCAAAATTTTATTGTATTATATTTTAATTAACGTAAATATAATATATTCGTATTTTATCAAACATTTTAATATTCGCAGGGTTCTGTTTTTAACTATCACTTCATATCATATTACAAAGGTGACAAATATACACTGATCGGCAAAAAATAGGTCTCTTTGAAATTTTTTATAAAAATCCTTTTAAACGGAAATTTTAAAATTAAATAGGGAATTAGCTTATTGTAGTTAGATATCAATTTTTTTAAAAAACTTGAAATTTCACCTTTCATACCTGAAATTTCACCCTTTTAAAAATTAAAATTTCACCTTTTAAACCTGAAATTTCACCTTCTTTTTTGAAATTTCAACTTTCTAAAACCTGACATTTCAACTTTTTAAAACTTGAAATTTCCCCTTATAAACTTGAAATTTCACCTTTTTAAAACATGCAATTTAACCTTTTAAACTCGAAATTTAAACTTTTTCATACATGAAATTTCACTTTTTACTTCTCGCTAGGAGAGGTATTGGATTCATGCTAAAAATCGAATGTCCAAATTTTAGTGAGTAAGCACGATTTAAGGTACCTAGAATCCGATTATAACATTTTTACGATGATGTCTGTGTGTGTGTGTGTGTGTACGTGCGGATGTTGGAAGGACGATTCCGCAAAAACTATAAGACTTAAATCTGTTTAACTATGAATTCCTCAATCTTACATTCTTGGGAAGAGTTGAAAAGGTTTTGGTAACAATTGGACAACCGGAAGTATTAGTTTCTTAGAAAAATTCTTGTAAATATTATTTTTTTGGAAATTTTTGTTATTACAAATATTGAAGAACATAAAATTCTCCATCTCTCACACACTTCAAATTTTTATTATATCTTGTATAGATTTAAAGATAAAAACAATATAATATATAGAATAATCGGATGTAATACACTGCAGAGGCCAAACTATAGGAAACCAGTTGACAAATTCAAATATTTATAACAAAGTTTGCAAATGACGGATGCCCGTGTCCGTGTCAAAAATCAACAGTTATAGTGACATTCTGATAGCTTTTTCTGGGAAGTACATTTAATCTTTCTTATTGTTTTATTAATTAAATATTTAAAATTATAGGTAAAATGCATATATCCATTAGAATTACCGCCAATCTTGTTAATGAATTGGAAGAATCTTTGATATTCAGAAACTTCCTTGTATAATTCAAAATAGATATAAATAGAATCATATGTGTGCAGAAGACATGTTAAATACAATAAAAAACAATATTTGGGTAAAGTTCTGTAATTTTTTTGTTATAAACCGACGGTTCGATAGCGAAGTTCAATACAATACTTATACCTATATAACATAAAATGGAAATGGCGAGAGGTATTGTGCTGGCCATAACAGATTATTAAACTTGAAATTTCACCTTTTAAACTTGAAATTTCAACTTTCGAGATCCGGAGTTTCAAACGTCGGGATTATGAGTTGCCAGTTAGGTTACTTTGCAGTTTGTATGTTTTATTTATTTATAAAAAAAATACAAACTGCAGTGTAACCTAACTAGTAACTCATAATTCCGACTTTTTAAAGTAGAGATCCCGACTTTTTAAAGTAGGGATCCCGACTTTTTGAAGACCAAGTGAGTTTAAGATACATGATGCATATGACACAACGCGCAAAATGTTGAAATTTCAAGTTTTAAAAACTTGAAAATACAAAAGGAGAAATTTCAAGTTTTAAAGTTTGAAATTTCAAGAAAAAAAAGGTGAAATTGCAGGTTGAAGAGGTGAAATTTTAAGTTTTAAATTTTATAAAGGTGAATTTTCAGGTTGAAAAGGTGAATAACATTAATATATAGCATACACAAATACATTACATTTCAAGGAATTTATCGTGCCGTTTTAAACAAAAGTGTATAGAATAAAGAGTTTAGTGGTACATATATAAAAATTTAAAAAAGCAGTGGTGCCGTAGCGCTGTAGGTAGGAGTATAAATTTATTAAAACTTCTAAAATTTTGGAAGGTCTTGACAACGTGACTGGGCGAGGAGCGAAGGCCAAGCAAAACGTGCGACGCGCAAACGCACTAAGAGATTCCACAGAGAAAAGAAAAAGGCAGGGAGTGAAGGTATAAAAGATATGGAAGAACTGAGAAAGTTATTGTTAGATATATCACAAACAATGAATGGAATGAGAGAAGAAATGAATAATAATCATGAAGTTCTGAAAATCGAAATAAAAAATAATTCGCTATCACTAGAGAAATTAAAGGAAGACTACAAAAGGAAAAAAGAAAAATGGACAAAAGAAAAGGAAGAATTGAAAAAATAAATAGAGACTTTGAGAGAAAGATTAGAGAAACAAGATCAAAAAAGCAGAGCGAATAACATTGTCATTAAAGGATTGAACACAGAAGGAAAAAGACAAAAGACATGGTAATTGAACTACTAGAAAGAGATTTACAAGTCAAATGTGCAATCAAATCAGCCATAGAATTAAAAAGGAAGAATGCACCACCAGTCATCGTAGCAGAACTAGAAGATCATGATGATAAAATAAAGGTAATGAAAAACAAAAACAAATTGGGAACCAAGAGAATATTTATAGATAATGATTGGACAAAGAAAGAGAGAAAAATGCATTATGTAAGTAGAAAAAAAGCAGAAAAGGAAAGAAAAAATAACAGAAACCCAAAAATCTACTACAATAAAATACAAGTAGGCAACACGCAATATATATGGAACAAACAAATAGAAGATCTAGTAGAAGTAAATGCAAGTGCAAAGCAAACCTCAGATGACGATAGCCGTCCAAAAAACAAATGACAAACACCGGTACAGAAAACACAGGAATTATAACTAGGCTACGGAGACGGCACACGAATAGGTCAACAGACAAGGAAATACAATTAGTTTTAGCAACATGGAACTTACGGGGAACAAATACGCCAGGAACTTATAGGAATTTAGAAGAAGTTTTTTTTTTTAAAATAAATATGGAATACTTAGATATAGCACCGATACAAGAGACAAAACAAAAGAATAATAATAATTTTGAAACGGAAGGTTATATAATATTTACTAGTTGACATGAAACGGTTTATTTTGGGATGGGTTTTATAGTTAGCAAGAAAATAAATTAAAAAAGGAAATAAATGTAGTGGGATGCTACATGTGTTGCTAAAATCGAAACATAATCGTCGCGTTCAAGGCAAAACGACACAAGCGCCATTTACATAATAAGCCAGGAGACACAAAAAACTGTCTGCGCTTTTATACAAATATATTATTAATGTCTTAACTGCATTAAAAGTAAGCAGATTTTTTAAAACACTTACTTTGACATCAATAACTCGGGCCATTTCACTCTGCATTCACCCATAAGAAACTACGTAGAAATGGAGCTTATGCCATTTTAAGCCTGCGTATTAAAATTGTGATTGTGAAATATCTACTTAAATAAATTTTTCGTACTTATGCCACTGTGTTTAATAGATGGAGGTTACGCCAATCTATCGAACGGTACCAAAATCGCAAATTACGATTTTTTGGCGCTTAGGCCGTTTTGCCTTGAACGCGACGATATATCATGGGCAACAAAAGTGAGGGTTTACAAGACAGTGATAAGACCGAAAGTAATGTATGGGTGTGAACTGTGGGCATTAAAACAAAGTGACATTTTAAAATTATAGGTTTGGGAAAGAAAATCGTTAAGGAAAATATTCGGTGAAAAAAAAAGAAGAAATGTTAGTGAAAAATGCGGAAGTGATGCGTTTATATGGTGACGGTGCAATAACCGGTTTAATTAAAGCCAAAAAGACTAAGATGGTTGGGACATATAATGCGGCTACCAGAGGACAGAATAGTGAAGAAGGTTTTCAAAGGAAGGACAGGAATAAAGAAGAAAATAGGACATTTTAAGAGAAAGTGGCGTAACTTCGTATTTAAAGACTTAAATAGACTCAATATATAAAAAAAAAAACTGGGAAATAAAGACTCTAAATAGATCAGAATGGAAAGAAATATGTAAAAAAGCCATGGGCCTATAAGGCCTGCGGAGCTGTTCTATTATTATTACACAAATACATATGTGACCGTGGAACGAATAAACGACGAATAAACAATGTAATTCATACAGCAATTAGCAATTACCAAAAGGTCCATTAAAATGAAGTCATCTCTGGATTTTACAAGTTAGAAAAAATCGTTTTCAATAGTTTCTGTTACTTTTGTAAATTATTATTATATTATTATTATATATATATAATAATATATATATAATAATAATAATAATAATAATATTATAATAATTATTATATATATATAATAATATATATATAATAATAATAATAATAATTTACAAAAGTAACAGAAACTATTGAAAACGATTTTTTCTAACTTGTAAAATCCAGAGATGACTTCATTTTAATGGACCTTTTGGTAATTGCTAATTGCTGTATGAATTACATTGTTTATTCGTCGTTTATTCGTTCCACGGTCACATATGTATTTGTGTAATAATAATAGAACAGCTCCGCAGGCCTTATAGGCCCATGGCTTTTTTACATATTTCTTTCCATTCTGATCTATTTAGAGTCTTTATTTCCCAGTTTTTTTTTATATATTGAGTCTATTTAAGTCTTTAAATACGGAGTTACGCCACTTTCTCTTAAAATGTCCTATTTTCTTCTTTATTCCTTATATATATATATATATATATATATATATATATATATATATAATATATTGCGCACTCCGCATGCATTTTAGAAAGAAATGTGCATATTTAATCATTGATATCTAAAAACAATCAGCTATGTTCCCTGTTTTAAAATATCCAGTTAAAACAAATCAAGCTGGCCATCTTTCTTGCTGGTCAGTAGCAAGGTTAATATATATTAATATATATATACGAACCTTGGGTCAGTAGGACGTTCTAGAAGCCAAACAACACTTGTCTTGCTAACTGTCAAATATAACGGCGGGAAATTCAAATTATACATACTTGAAGTTAACTTGTACTGTTTCTATTTATTTTTATGTGTGTGTTTCTTAACAACAAAAACAAACTTGTTTTTGCTTTTTTCTCTCTGTAATATACTTGTCATTTTCCCTGAAGAAGGCACAGTTAATGATGCCGAAAAGTAAAAAGGTTGTATTGTTCCTAATAAAGCACATTATTCGATAATCATGTGTTATTAAACGTAACCGTTTGTAACTTTTTATCACATGATAAGTATACCAACTATCATAGTTAATCCTCTTCTTGATTGTTGGATCATTACAATAATGAAAGTGTAAAAATTTAATGTCAACAGAAGTTTGCATTGTTTGTATACATATATAATTATATTTCAATTCTGACCACATCTAACTGAAACCTACAGAATTAGATATTTCCAAATTTCGAATGACACAAAATTGAGCCATATGGTGCTCTCTCCACGACAACGGTACAAATATATCGTTAGTACCGATATCTGCGAATAGACGTAAATTGATATTCCTGACCTTTATTTTTATGTAATATTAAAGATATTAATTGTTAATCGAAAGATTATCAGATGCTACTGTTAACTTTGTTTGAAATTGGTACTTAACAACAAAATGAAATATTTTTAAATTCATTATTTTCAAATCTGAATTTTCGTAATAACAACAAAAAAATTGATAGTTTTGACAATTTATAATTTTAAGTTAAAATGTATTCAGTTCATAAATTTTACTAAATGTAGTCACAGTATAATAGAAATCGGCAAATGTAACTTGTTTGCCTTGCCACATAAAAAAATAATCAAAATAAATTATAAGATATGTAAAACGACGCACATGTGTGACATATTAGTTTGCCTTTTGTTTTAATTTCATAGGTCTCCCTCAAGCATATTAAAATTTTAATTCTGTAAATATAAATATCTATTATCTGCAATTACAAAATATACGAAATGAAATTTATTTATTTATTTGCTTGGAGCATTTATTTTCTACCTATAACTTTCAGTTGTCTAAAATAATTTGGAAAGCAATGCGCAAGGATTATGTTAAGAGCATTGCTATTGCCCTAATGAATATTATAACGTGAATTACCCATTAGTCATTATCCAAGACTTCAAAATATTCTTTGGTTTCCCCTATCATATTGAAGAATGTGAAGCAGAATTTTATACAACTTCTTTGTCCTTTCTGATGATCGTAAAACTTCACGAACATTTCATGCATTCGTCTTCTCAAGAATGTAGTGCAATCGCTTTGCGCGGTTTATTTAAACTGTAATTTTTTTGGGTTGGGTTGGGTGTATAAAGAGAAAAAATGAAAAATAATTGTGAGTACCTACATATTTCTTGTAACATATTTACTTTTCCCGCTTACTTTAAAGGTGGAGTTTAAAATAAAATCTTATCAAAAGATGGAAACTGACCGTTTGAATTTATTTATTTTCGTAGGTTTCGCGAGAAGTAAACCTGTGTTTGGTTAACGAGTTGTAGGAATGGAAATATTTTTATTGCATCGTTTGATAGTTTCCATCGTACATAAAGTAAACTTTCCTCCTTACACTTTGTAATCACCGCAAGTTTTATTTCCTTTTTATCTTTGCACCTGCCATCCTAATGTTCTTTTCTTTGTGATGTATTTTACGGCGAACCGCGAATCCGACTCGCTCTCACTCGCGAAGCTGGAAGTCATTTCCTCGTTTACCCGCGTTACAATAAACCACGCTTTATTCTCATTTCTATAACGATTAGAGCTCCAAGCCCACCGGCTTTGAATCAGCGATTCCTTTGCCAATTCTTTTATAAAATAATCAAAAGAAATTCATTACGAAACATTCCAAATGGGTTAATTTAAAAAAGATGAGACGGAAGACAATTTCGTGGAGAATGGAACAAAGAGACTAATACACATCGCGATATAAATGAATGCATCAACGAGGAGAAACTATTTAAATTAAATTCTACTCCTAGATCTTTTTCATTATACTTTCCAAGATGTTACAGATGGACAACATTTCCGCTGCAGTCTTACAAAATAATGTTGATGTAGATGCTATCTTATGCTTATACAACAACGACTTGTAGAAAAAGCAATCTTGTTTCTTTCTTTTTGTTGCCACATTCGCATTTTTGCAAAGTTGTGTTCCAAATAGTGTGCCAGAATCTGTTTATCATAATGTTGTTTTGTACAAATACCGTATGACACATATTTTTCCTAATACGCGTTCAGAAAGTGATTTTTTTCAAAACAGTGTTAAAATGAACAATGTTGTACAACTGTTCTTGGGGATTTCTTTACATTCTGAAGTTGGTAATAGCCTAAGTGTTAAATCTTTCATTCCAGTTGTCATTACCTGCCATTACTCATGGAAAATTAAAAGTAAAATATTTACACCAAACAATAAAGCACTCTTTTAATTTAAAATTGGAAGTATTTATTTGTAGGTGTTGCGTGAGGTACCTACTCGAATATAGTAAATAAAGTAAATATAGGGCAAGTTGTTCAGAGTAATTTTAACAGTTAATATAAAATAATATATAAAATGTTGTCAATTTTGTAATAATACTATCTAAAATATAAAACCAGTGTTCATTAGTTTTCTTAATAATAGATATTTATATACCAAGTGAGTTAAGATATTGTTTATTAATGAAAAGATAGTTGAAAAATGCCAAATATTGTCGTTATTATATTATTTTTTTCTTATTTTGCATAATTTTTCTAAAAAAAAATAGATTTGTAGCGGGTTGAATTAGTTCTTTATGATTCTAAACTTAAAATTTCAATTGTTAATTTGTAATATTACAGCCAGAATCGTGGAAATACGGAGCCTTGTTTTTGACGCCGTTTCGGCGGCAAATGTATCGCCTTAAGCTGCCAACCTGTAGGGCGAAAGGGCTAAATTCTTTGAGTTAATAAACATTCTTAACTCAAGTGGTTTATTCAATATTTTATTAAATTTTGACAAAATAATAATAAAAACCATTATAGTATTTAATTTTGACAAAAAAATACTAAGTAGTTAGTAAGCGTGTACGACAATCGTCGTTGACAGACAGCAAAAATAATGAAAATAGCTCACCGTAAATAATGAACAATTTTGGAAGATTATAGGAAGTTGTGAAGTTTTTGACAAAAATGAAATCTACATAACTACAATGTTTTATTATTGAATATTCGACGAAATATTTCATTTCTCATTTTGCATAACATTCATGTTCAACTGTCGTTAGAATATGCAACATACGAGTTTATGTTGATAATAGGCATAGGATTTCTCAAAATAGTTTATATTTCATTCTTGAAACAATGCAAACATACATATTATATACTCGTATAAATTTCTAATATGTTAACAAAGTATAAGATTTTCATACGATGATTTATAAGAGATTGTTTAAATGTATTGATAATGTATCATTAAAAGACAAAACTGAGTCTATAATCTGGCTCTTTCAAATGGAGGTATATATGTCCGCAACTTCGTTCCAAAATTTAAAGCAAATATTGTAAAGAAATGTCTGTAATACTCAACCCAAATGACATGAAGCTAAAAGAACGAAATGGAACATTACTTTAATAATACTTTGCCATTTATGTTTGTAAGATATTATTAACGGAAACAAATGTAGCACTACCAGTTATAATAATAAAATTGGTTATTATTGATCTTAAAATTTTTCTGAACTTTATTATTTATTTACCTACCTAGCCCTAAATACAAAAAATCTGATGTGGACATTACATGTCTTCCTTATACCTACGCCTATCATGAAATTGCATGTTTTTGGCGTAATTTGACATAAACATTAATTTCTTTATTTTTTTGTTATATTTTGTCCTAATCCGTAGCCGTAGCAAACATAAGTAATTATAAAAACCAAAAAGTATATAATTTTTTAATTTACATATCTCGCTTATACAAAGGGTTAATTTAATAATACCTGATGTGCTAGACGCAGAATTTAATTCTTTTCTTATTTGAAGCATATACAGGGTGTTTACGGTCTTTTTGTTTTATTTTTAATGGGTGATACTACAGGTCAAAATAAGGCGAAAAACATTAAAACACCTTAATAAAATATTTATAATAAAAGAGATATGAATTTTTTTAGTTTTTATAAAGGGGAGGTAAATTAATGTTGAAAAAAGTTGTAGTAATCTATGTAATGACAAATTTCACTCTTTTGTGTTTTAATTTGTTTATCTGTCAGTTGCAGTTTGTTACTATTTAATTGTGCACCGTCAGTTTCTAATTGATTATTGTTACTAATTGTGTAAAAGGTGAACAATGTACCATCGGTACTCTAATACGGAATTAGTTGACATGATGCTCATTTATGGGGAAGTGCATCAAAATTCAGCTGCAGCAAGTCGTCTTTACATAGAGCGATTTCCAAATAGACAGAACTTTTAGACGATGTTCCCTTAAATGTGCGTCAAGATATGTGGTTTCTCCACGACGGTGCACCGGCGCATTTCAGTCGTCTCGTACGTCATCACTTAAACCATGCATTTGGAAATAAGTGGATTGGTCGGGGCAGTCCTGTTTCTTGGCCTCCGCGGTCACATGACTTAACACCATTGGACTTTTATTTGTGGGGACATATGAAAGACATGGTATACACCACCGAAATTATCGACGCTGAAGACCTCCGTAACCGGGTGGAAGCAGCAGCGGCGGAAATTAGACAAGGCATGGGCCTTGCAACGTACGTTAATTCATGGATACGCCGAGTAAGACTTTGCATACAGCAGCAGGGTGATAACTTTGAACATCTGTTATAAAAGCGCTTATAGTTCTGTTTAAATTCCATAAAAATAAAAACTAAAAAAAATTCGTATCTCTTTTATTATAAATATTTTACTAAAGTGTTTTAATGTTTTTCGCCTTCTTTTGACCTGTAGTATCACCCATTAAAAATAAAACAAAAAGACCGTAAACACCCTGTATTACTAAAATCAAAATAAAACCATTTTTTCAAAAAAAACTGTTGGCAGCTTCAGGTAATGTATCACTTCCGGTTAGCCCATTGATACAAAACTCATACATACCAAATTTGAAATATTTTGGATTATATTTTAATATAGTTTTTCATAAAAATCTATTATTGGCTTCAAGTAAAGTACCGCTTCCAGAAGTTATGTTATGACCAAAAAGGGAAGTGCACAACTAGATGTTATAGTAGTCTTAAATACAAAATTTCTAATTTCTATGGCTTACCGTTTTTGAGTTATGCGACATATGTACGTACGTACAGATGTCACGACGAAATTAGTCAAAATGGACCCAAGAATAGTCAAAATGGATATTTCCGCTGAAATATGGAAACCGAATTTTTTCTCTATTACAATACTTCCTTTATTACGTACAAAGAAGTAAAAATATTGAAATAATACCATGATAGTTATCGTTACCTATAAAAGAATATATCGCACTAATTCATGTAATTGTATACGCAAGGAAGAATCAGCAAATTATTTTCTCAAATAAATAAAATTTTCTGACTTCAATATTGGTAAATAATGCTGTATGCAAAAGTTTGCTATTTCTTCCAGTTCCGGAATATGCGTAAAATGATATTTCAAAAAGAACATACCCCGTATGAGGTACTAACAAATAAATTTTAAAATGTTGATACCGGGGTTAATACCGTAAATACATACAAAAATGAATATATATGCATTTAAAGTTTTAATATAGTATATTATGTGGCAAGTGTGTGAAGTTGATTTTTTTACATGAGGGTGCAAACCACCCGAATGTAAAATAGGCTTCACACACGTGTTACATATTATACTTTTTCTACGACCTTGCAATAAAATACATATTTTCTTCACATTGTCATTCTTTTAACCATGGTTACCAACATTACGGGTGGTTAACAGCTTTGTTTTATTAAAATACAATTCAGTTTGTAATATTTGAAATAATGAACGGTGCGTGAAGTAACACTTCACGCACAGTGTACAAAAAATCAAACTTCACACATAAAAATTGATACGTGAAGTACTGACTTCATGCATGGGAGTAGAAAAATAATTTTATATATCTATCCGGTTTGGAAGTCATAGTGTGCATATTTCCAGGCCTGTAAGTAGTCGTGTTGCGAACGTAATGAAGCCAAGTATCATTTTTGCTCGGAAATGAAATTGAAGTTTATAATACTATTGTCTTATTTTTTTATTTAAGTGACACCCGGTTTCATGGAAACATGTTAAATCAATGATGAATGAATTACATTTTTAACTGTAACCATTGATTAAAGTACTTGTGCATTTCATGAATTAATCCATTTGTTGACTTGTTTTTGGTGATACTATTTACCTTTATATAAATAGCATTTATTAATAAATCAATTATGTACTTGTATCAATATCTATTAGGTAATTAACATTGAAATTTAATAACAAATTAAACGACATTATAGACTTTCTTACAGCAATGTAAAATTAATTGACTGTCAAAATTTAACAAGAAAAATTTGACTGATTAAATTTTAAACTTCCGATTAAGCTAATCATCTATCATGAAACAAAATATACCATTTAACAAGGCCATTAAAATTTAATCATTGATTAAGATTTAAGTCGGGCATTCGTCTGGCCTACCACGATGAGTATATAGCAAATACGAAAACATAGGATAATAGTTGATAAAAATAATGTACCTATTAGAAATTGATAATAACCTTAGCCATAAATCTTTCAATGTATAAGAAGCTGGTATGGCTGGTCTTAATTTTCTAAAGATATTCCTTTCACAATGAAAGATATTATTGCCAAGGGTTGTTCCTTCAATTTTGAAAAAGTTGCCAATATAGCTTATTTTAATTTTGCAATATAATTGCCACTAACGCCGCGCACGGTTTTCAAATGCAGGATCAAAATTTTCATGTTGATTTAGGATTATACGGAATACCTTAATAATTTTTAAAACAAGACAACCACAAATATCTCATTGATTTCAAAAATTACAAGAACAATTTTTATTAGTTCTGTTCTCCTCCTTGCAGAACAGAACTAAAAAAAAAAACACAAGGCGGGCAAAAAAAAAATCAAAATGTTTTCATTATAATTACGAACCTATGAATAATGCAATGTATTTTAATTGAAATTCAACTCGACACTACTTTTAATTCACTAAACAATTAAACTCAGACGAAGATTTAAATTTAGATTACTGATTACTCTGGAAATAAAATTATCAACCATATAAATCTCTAGATTCATTAGTTTTTCAAAATAGTATTTTATTTAACTAAATTATTCCATATCTACCTTGCTTCATAATTTAATTTTAATGGTATATTTTTAAGATAACTTAAGGAAGTCTCATATAAAAAACATATTTTTCGAACAAATTAATTTTATTGACCAAAATATTTTTAGTCACACTGAAATAATATATTTATATAAAACAAAAATTGCGAAAAATGTAAGGTTTGAAGGGTAAAACAAATTTGAAATATAATAATCTTTATTACCCGCTCGAAAGAGAGAGAGAGAGAAATAAGTATTTCTTTGAAATAAAAATCAAATGTAGTTTTCATTAAAAAAAAAGTAGGATCATGTTATATCTCGAAAATTAAAAGATAAAAAAAAATAATTTCATACGCCACTGGATAGACACTAAAAGATCTAACTTTTTTATTTGAAATATTTTTCTCGAATAATGATAGTTTAGACGTAATTTCCAAATGAATAAATTGGCCAAATTCAGTTTTCCGCCATTATTTAGTAGGTAACTTATAAGAATTTTTTGCAAAACAATAGTACATTGTCCCCCAAAGGTGTACCACATTCGAAATCCGGACACCTGTCAGCTGGTTTCACGTTTTACAAAAGTATTTTAAATGCAAGTTTATGTAATATTTTTCATACTAATATAAGAAATAATAATAAATAGTTGATATTATAATAAATAATTAAATAAAAATAATGACGCCAGAAACAGTAATGAAAAACAACACCGCAGTCCTGTAACGTCAAATTACATACAGAATGTCATTTATAGCCAATAGGAAAACAGTTTGTCCGCCACCTACGTTATTTATATAAATAAAAGTAGGCGATAATTTGTCACATGTTAAGCTTTGTGAACGAAGAAGACACAGCATGTTTCAGATCAAGTAATTTTTTCAAAATATTATATAAATTTCAATAATTACTAATTAAAATATGTAATGGATATGCTGTGATATTTTTCAAATATGAGGCTATGTAGAAAACAATATTTTTAAAATTTAATACTTAGAAGGCATATAAAAATTCTTGCAACTGCCCTGATGTCATAACAAGATCTCAATGTAATGAAATTATTAACATAGTTAGTTTTAGTGATAGGTTTATTCGAATGATGGAATGTATTTTTTAGTTTTCCAAGAAATTTCTAACAATAAATTCTTTCGAAAAAATTTTATCAATTTTTTTTGGATATGAACCTAAACTTTAATTTTATTTAATTTTACAATATTTAGTTAATTTATTATAAAAAAATACATATGGGAAACTGAAGAAACAAAATATATAATTACCCTTATTTACGAGATGAAATCATTAAGTACATGGCAAAAAAATGACAAAATCATTTTAAAAGTATACACTGTTTGTTGAAAAAAGTTCTAAAGTAAAACGCAAGGTAACATGATATGTTTTTAAAAGTAAAACAAAAGCAGAATTAGGATCCGAATATATCAAATATGGATATGGAACATACCTATGTGAAATTACTTAACAAGAAGCAAATAATACCATGTGGATGAAGAGTTATACACTGTGCGCAGAGTATACAGAGAAGTTGTTTGTAATATTTAATAAGAAATCATTAGGCATATGTCTGTACTCACAATGGAGTAAATGTAATTTGAAACTCCTTCGGTGTATTCTCTTATTTGTACTCTTCTTCATGTTGGCGTTTTACATATTTAATTTTGCGAGTAAATTGGGTCACGTGTCGGGTGCATATAATCGCCGAGTCGTGAGTTTTTCCCTGTCCCGTGATAGGATCATATATCAACGTTGGTGGTGATATCAAGGGGGTCGTTACAGAACCGCTCGCTTATTCTTTCTTCTCCACCACATTTAGCAAGGTGTCTCACATAACTTTGTATTCAGGTTGTAGGTTGTTGTAACTTATTGTCCCATATATGTGAAAAGGGCAATTGGAAAAACTTGCATTTAGTTAGTTATTTAGTTTTATTGTAACGTATTTAAAGTTTCGAGTTTATAAATATAAAAATATTAAAAAAATATAAAAAAATATGCAAACAGATGTGCCAACCCTAACGGACAATTTAGACTTTCTCAAACTTAGGGTGTGGCACATCTATTTTCATATTTTTATATGTATACTTTTAATTTTTGACGACTGTGTTAAATATCGTGTTTAACATTTTTATTCATATGACTTTTCATGTTAATTTATTTATTTATTAATTATTCATTTATTACCTTCATTAAACACTGTATGTATTGTTACTTTTTTGCAACGTTCATCTCCTGATGAAGACCCATGTGGGGTCGAAACGGTCGAGAGTGAACAAAATATAGTGGCTGATATCCAGAAATTTCTTTATTTGCATAATATGTATTATTTATTGGCGTACATTGTGTACATACATTTAACTTGAAAATATATTTTTTAGACGTTATCAGGAAAAAAAACAAAATTTTATAAAAAAAATCAACATTTTTACAAATATCCGGAATAGAAATCATTCTTCTTCTTTTCATGAATAATGATTCTTATTCATTTTATTTGGGGTGAAAACCAAGCAGCTCCAGGAGCTACCTTGTTATTACTACAAATTTTTCAAATAAGCAGCTCCATTTTTGTTATATCTCTATGAGGATGCATCGCAGAGATCTGATTCTGCCACGAAACGATGGAGCATGGCATTAGAATCATATTTATACAAGAAACTCAATTTCGGTAAAAAGTGGAGCTGCCTGGTTATTAACGCCATATCTTCATATCGAATAAGTTGTATGTCAGTCTAACCTACTATTAATCGAGAACCGTAGAACTGAATTGTTACTTAAATACACCTTAAAAATTAAAAAAAAAAAATGGTTCATATTACCCTAATTATAATAACATTTTAGACTACACACAAAATTTGCATACATTTAACTATAAACCACACAGAAAAAAATTAATTAAATATACACTAACTAAATTTTAGCAAAATTAATTAAACAAATTCTTCATTTTTTATTCCACTATAATACAATTCATTCAATGAGCTAAGTTGATTTAGTTAAATTTTCTAAATTTGTAGTAGCAAAATATAATAAAATTAAATACAATTTAGATGAAATGACTACATTTTATAGTAATATGTTCTGAACTAAACATAAATGGGGTCCTATACCATTTTTCTTTTATTTTTTTTTTCCTGTAAGAACAGGATAAAATAAGAACTTCAGTGCAAACGCGACTTAAAAATTTTACGTAATAAGCGAGATATGAATTTTTAAAGTTTAAGAATTTCTGCGTGACGTACCGGGTACTAACAAGTGATCGACAAACAATGGGACAAACTGTTAGTTATACTGGCAACAATTTTTTTCATGTTTGCATAGCTGAAATGTTTTTATATAAAAACTTATACGTTATATTCACGAAGAAATTATTATGAAGTATAAATAACATAAATAATAAGCATTTAACAAGGGTTTCTTCCTAATAAATTACAGAACATTGAAACAGTTTGACAATATTATTACACAAAGTATGACGACGGATGGCGCTAATGTTTGCCTGTTTTGCAGTTTCAATATTAATTTAATTAATATTATTATTAATTTAATTCATATTACAAATTGATTTAATTATAAATACATGATTATTGTTAATATTACTAGATGTTATAATTAAACAAATGCATCAAACACAAACTTGTTAAATGTTTTGTTAGGTTATGGAACAACATGACATTTCATATTCTTTCAAAGGTGACCGCTACAGGCGCGCGATTCTCCTTTTTAAAATCAGGCGACCAATCAAATTCTTAGTACCTAACGCGTCATACCCAATTAGTAATCAACTTCAATCGCTTGTAGTTTCTGACCTAGTCAATATTTAAAGAAAATTTTTTCACTAATACTCATTAATTTATGTATATTTTCGTCTTCTTATTTAAGATAGTTAAAATATGACTATGGTATAGGACCCTATTATGAAATATTTAAATTTTCTATTTAACTTATCTAACTAATTAGATGTAGTAGTAGATATGTAGTGAAATAAAAAATAGGTAAAATTAAATTAAATAAGTACTTAAATAAAGTAACTATTTACATATTTCAAATTAGTTAAAATGTTAAAGTCAGTTTCGCAAATTATACCTACTCAAATATTAATTAGACAAAATTTCTTATTTTTCGGTGTGGCCTTTTATTTGCCCAGTTTTCATTGAAAGTTATTATAAACTATTTACAAAATTCACCAATGATCAAAATTATAAAACATTTTACAGGAAGTCTATTGTTCTACCTCCTTGGACAATTGAAATATGATACGCCTAATATAATTTGTAATGAATTTTACATTATTAAATTGCAGCTGTCTTTTTTCATATTATCATATTTTAGGGGGAATTAATTTAAAACTTTATTTTTTACCTCCCGCTACCCTAGGTAAGGGAGGTATAGGTATCGTGCTAAAAATAGCATATAGAGATTTTATATAATAAGCACGTTTTGATGTCCCCAGAATCCGATTTTAACATTTTTACAATGATGTCTGTAGGTATGTATGTGTGTGTGTCTGCGTGTGTGTCTGTGTGTGTGTCTGTGTGTGTGTCTGTGTGTGTGTGTGTGTGTGTGTGTGTGTGTGTGTGTGTGTGTGTGTGTGGATCTTGTGGCCACGATTACTCAAATACTATCAATCAGAAAAATTTGAAATTTTGTATACCCATTCTATACTAATATGGGAAGTGCTCATTAGTTTTTAGTATATATGGGATAACCGGAAGTATTATCTATACAAGCTATTAATAGTTTTTCTTGTAAAAAATTCATTGCATATAAATTTTTAACAACTTTTAATAATTAAAATTGAATATAATGGTTTAATCTTCAATTCTACGATAATAACATTTAGTAAATAACTCTAAATAACTTTAAATATGAATATATAATATAATTTATTTCCATGTATCACCTAGCCTATGCGTCAAACAAAATCATAATTTTAATGACAGGTTTGACATATTTAAACAAATGTCACTGACAGGCAGCAATTATATTAAAATTAATAATGAAACCGTGTTAATGAGAATATAATAGTAAAATATTTTATTAAGGTTTGTAAAAATAATATATTTTCCATCATACATAAATGTTAGATATACAGGATGATCTGATTTAAATTTGCTAATTGCTATTTTTGCAGCACTATAAATTAATATTAATTTACAACTACACATTTACGAAATGGATTATGTACGGCGAAGAATTTACAAAGATTGCGTTTTAGAGCACCTAGAAGATGATGCTGAGTTTCATAAGAATATACGTGTATGACGATTTTTCCTTAAAGCCTTTTAAAATATGATCCAAAACTTCTTAAATTTGGTATTTAAAACTCATATATAATTTGAAACAACATATTAGATTTTAACCATATATGATAAATCGGATGTAAGTAGTACTTAATTTGGAGCTCTAACAAATTTTTGAGGAAAAACAATAAAACAATCCAAAGTTCGTATTACAGACTTTTCTATTTATTGGACAACAAATTAGATTTTATTTACAAACGATTAACCGGAAATGATACTTTACTTAAAGCTCACTGCTATTTTAAACATGGAATTGGCGGGAGGTCATGTGTTGGCCACATCAGATTTTTTTATGTAAGGGTATGGAAATTGTATATCGTTGGACTCAGAATAAAGAGCTCTATTGAACGAGTAAATAAAAAAATATATGTTTTCATTTAAAATTTTTATTTTTGAAATATTCTGTTAATGTATTTTAATTATCTTTTGTGAAACATAATATGAAAGCTATACAAACTCTGAAAATTATAAACTTGTTCGTTCAAAATATAGAGATTTCAGAAAAATTATAAAAGGAGAATGACAAGTATTATTAATTAAATTTAAATACGATGACAGCGAAAAAGTATGACAAACTTTAAATTTTCTTTAAAAAGAAGTTGACAGAATTCTTATAAAAAGAAACACGTTTTTCCTTGCCATTATTTATTTTAATTTTACAGGAAAAACACAAGCAACATAAACAAAATATTTTCTTAAAGTCCTGCCAGAAGTTGAAAGTTCCGACATGATTTATTCATAGCGAACAACAGATTGTTGTAAACAAAAAGGTGCGACGCTCACTTGTTCCTGTGCGCGTTATTTCACACCCTCTTGATTCTTTCGCATTTCTCAATTTTTTTTTCATGAATGTGTTTCAGATAACGACAAAATAATGATATATGCAAAGTGTAGTGAGTATTATTTTCTAAAGTGATTGCTGATATACGAGTATCTTCTTGACCTACGATGGCTGTTAGAGGATAAAAAAAGGTTCATATGATGAATGAGCAAAGGTACATATTTACGCTAAAATGTATACAACATAAAATATTGGTTTTAGGTCCCGCATCACAACTTGGAAAATCTGCTGTGGCCAGTATAATACCACTCACTATTTTCTGTTAATTCTACTTATAACCTATCTATTCTTTTATTCTGTAAGGAATCTTGTCCTGCTCTTTTAAAATGTTCAAAATGCTCAAGACTGTCCGAATTCATTTAAGGATTGGCGATTGGCGGTATACCTTAAACATAGAAAAGCTTTCAGTAATGTCAGTAAAATGTTGATTTTTAGCAGACATTTATCTGTCAATTACAAACATTTGAATTTGACAACTGGTTTCCTTCATCTATATAATACGAGATATAGAGATCATGCTAAAAATCGCATATAGAGATTTTAATGAACAAGCACGTTTCGATGTCCCCAGAATCCGATTTTAACATTTTTACAATAATATCTGTGGGTATTTATGCATGTGTGTGAGTATGTTTGTGTGTGTGCGGATCCTGTGGACACGATTACTCAAATACCATCGATCAGAAAATTTCTAAATTTTGTACACTCATTCTATATTAATGTGGGAAGAACTCGTTAGTTTTTAGTGTATACGGATAACCGGAAGTATAACTTATACAAGCTTTTAATAGTTTGTCTTGAAAAAATACAATCAATATAATTTTTCAGCAACTTTTACAAATAAAAATTGAATATAATAGTACAATCTTTAATTTTACGTTAATAGTATTTAGTAAATAACTTTAAGGCCCGGTTTTACCAAGTATAAGTTAACATGCGGTTATGAAACATGGAGTTAAAAGAAACATCAAGTTAATGTCCGGTTACCACCGTAAACGTTTTTCCACACAAGTGGAAACTGCATATTAGCTAACCCGAAGTTTTTGGTTATTTTTATAATAATAATAATAATAATAATAATAATAATAATTTTTAATTACCCAACAGATCACCAATTACAGGGCAATATACAATAAGTATAAATATATTAATATACAATAAATATATTTAAGTAGAAAAAAAAATTTTAAACAACAGACATAGAAAACATATAATAGAATTTACATTAGGACATTACTGGACGCATTGGTACGCAGATTCATGGGACATGAAGACATCAGCGAAGACGTTTTCTGCATTCAGACACATGATGTAGACAGGTGAACGCCGATACGCATCTGTCCGAGCGGTAGGGAGATGGAATGTCCTGCCTTGCCTGGATGATAACCTAGGTACATGGAACGGGACCCTAGCTAAGATGAATGGAGCATCAATTTTGTTGTGAATCAGCACTGGAGAAGATTCGCCTGGAAGCTAGGGACGGAATGTCATGACGCTCTAAGAGTGACTGTGAATCTATATCTCTTTCGGGGTAAATATTATCTAATTTAAAGGACGCATATTTTAGAAACCTGCGCTGGACACGATCAAGATGTATAGCTTGGCTGGCCTAATATGGATACCAGATTACACTGGCGTATTCCAATTTACTCACTACAAAAGCAAAGTACAAAGATTTTAAAGAAAGTATGTCATGAAATGGTCTGCAAATACGGATTATAAATCCCAGTGTTCTACTGGCAGAGGAACAAATATTGATTATATGCTCAGTAAAGTTGAAATTAGATGTAAATAGAACGCCTAAGTCTCTTATGGAGAATGAACGTGTAAGTATGGAATTATTCAAGGTGTAATCATGGACCACATAGTTATTTTTACGTGTGTAGGTAATAATAAAACACTTGTTAGTATTAATTACTAGCTTATTATTCTTACACCAAGCTACAAGTTTGTCAATATTGTCTTGAAGTACCAATGCATCAGAAGAGGATGTAATAGGATGAAAGAGCTTGATGTCATCAGCGTAAGCCAGAACTTGACAAGTAAAAGATAATAATAATTCATTGATGAAGAGAATGAATAGCAACGGACCCAAGTTAGAACCTTGGGGAACTCCAGAGGTAGCAATGAATTCAGATGAAGAAAATCCATTATAAAAAACGAAGCAATATCTGTGCGAAAGATACGAAGATAAGAGCATAAGTAACGCCGGAGCAGCTCCAAAAGACTCGATTTTTTCTAATAATAGCCCACGATCAATGGAATCAAATGCTCTAGAGAGATCACTGTAAAAAATATAAGGTTGGTACAATTTTCTTATTTGACATTGAATTTTGACAGTTTTTTTTTTTTTATTTTGTTTCACAACATTTCATTTAGTTTGGGTGTTTACATTGAGTTAAATTATAATTTTTTTTTTTGTGTTTTAAAGTAATTTCTGAGTAAGTATTTTATCATGAAGTAAATAGATTAAAAGTTAAAAACAAACTGTTAAATATGTCATTATTATTTTTAGATAAAAATTACAGAACCAAAACTCAAAAAAAAGCGAAGAGGAAATTACTCTGTAGATGAAGAATATTTTTTGGCCACTGTAGTAAACAAAAAAACGGCGTATATGTAAAAAAACAATACTTGTTCTGCAGGAAATAATGCATGATTTCTGAAATTATTCGTACATAAAATTTATGCAATAAAAACTCTTATTGATTTGAACCATTAACTATGATATTTACTTACCCATTTCATGTCGATAATGACATCTTTCACTTGTTCTATAATATTTTCGACGGTCATCGCGGACAGCCTGAAACTTTTAAAAAACTAGTTCCCACTATATTTTTCAAAATGATTTGGCATATGTCGTAATATCCGTGCAGCTCTTATTGGCATCTCATCATCGCTGTATGTATTTATATCATAAGAATTCATGATAATTATTTAAAAAAAGAATAACACTGTCAGGCACAAAATTTATGGTTAGTTCATGTTACCAAATTGAATTTCTACTTTTTCTAGGTAAGTTAACATGTACTTTAGCATCAGGTTATAAAGATAACGTGGATGGAAAAACAACTTTTTCTACTAACATGAACTTAACCGCATGTTATTTTTTTAACATTTTAAATTTAACATGAATATGACAAATATAAATTTATAAAATAATTTATTTTTATACATCATCTTGCCTATGCGCCAGACCAAAACAATACTATAATAACAATTTTGACATATTTCAACAAATATCACTGTCACGAAGCAATAACATTAAAATTAGTAATGAAACGGTATTAAGGAGAATATAATAGTAATATATTTTATGCTAATAAAATTAAGGTTTCTAAATATATTTTTCATCATTATTCATATAGGTATATTATTGATATATATTATTATTATTATTATTATTATATATATATATATATATATATATATATATATATATATATATGTATATATATACAGTGTGAACACTGGAAACCGTGACATAGGCGTTTAACATGGGAAAACAGTTTTTCTAAATATTATCTGTCCCGTAAGACTTTAGTGGGAGTTTTTGATATGGTTAGAAAGATTATTTAATCTGGCATCGAAGAGTATGTAAATACATCTAATTTAATGCCTTATTATTGAAATATTTACGAAAGTAAATCCTACTTGACAGTTATTACTTATAATTTACCAAAAACAGTAATCATGGTAATGTATTCGGTAGCTGACTTGGTTAAATCAAGGCTCCATGATAATTTTTCACTGGTTCAAATCCCTCCCGGTTGAAGTTAATATTTTTATTATTTTTATATTTATTTTGTATAATGTATTATTAAATAAATTATAAAATTAAAACGTAAATAGTTTGGTACATCAAGTATTTTCTTGAATTTACTATACTATTTCTTTGTTATATCACTGCTAATAGTATTAAACAAAAAACAAAAAGTAATCACTAATAAATAAACCTTCACACAGGTTTGTCAGACGTGTTAGACTTTTATTGTCATTTTTCGATACATTCTTTCCGAAAACTTTGTAAATCCAATGGATTTTTCATTAGAAGAAAAAATTAGTATAATTAAATTTTACAATCGAGGGATGAGTTTACGAGAAAATCGAGATTTTTATGCCAGGATATATCTTGATAGACAAATTGCATCCCATGAACGAACTAGACGAATCATTTTAAAATTTGGAAAAACCGGTTCGGTAATGACGAACATAAAACTAAACTTAATTATTTATTTGGCTTAAATTTACATATTTATTTCACATCTTATAGGTACATTTAGACAATAAAATACTTGATGTACCTAAAAATTATTTGTTTTAATTTTGTAATTTATTTAATAATACATAGTACAAAATAAATATAAAAATATTAACTTGAACCGGGAGGGATTTGAACTAGTGAAAAATTATCATGGAGCCTTGATTTAACCAAGTCAGCTACCGAATACGTTTTCATGATTATTGATTTTAGTACCATTATACTTTCGTAAATATTTCAATAATAAAGCATTAAATTAGGAGTATTTAGATACTCTTCGATGCCAAATTAAATAATCTTTCTAACAATATTAAAAACTCCCACTATACTCTTGCGGAACAGACAATATTTGAAAAAAACTTTTTTCCCATGTTAAACGCCTATCACGGTTTTCAGTGTTCACACTATATATATATATATATATATATATATATATATATATATATATATATCATCATTTATGGCACAACAGCCCTTGTAGGGCCAAGGCCACAAATACCGTAGGTACTCGTTTCGTGACCGTAGTACTAGAGCAGTCGGTGTACTTAATCCGTGCGACGACTACTGATTGCTATGCAACCAGTGCGGCAGCGGAAATACTCCTTGTACAACTAGCACCACCTATGCTTTAACATGGACAACTGGTCGGGTCATCGCATGCGAGTGCGATTAATGCCTGATATTGTGGCATTTTAACGACTACGCACTTAGCCGGCCGGTAGATTCGAATCGAGGAACCTCAGATTCGATCTGAACATGTAGAGACATAGCGCTTTAACGCGCACTGCCACTATATATATATATATATATATATATATATATATATATATATATATATATATATATATATAGTGTGTTAATTAAAAACCTGGCCATAGGCGTTTGACATGGGAAATCAGTTTTCTTTTCTTCTATAGTGAACTAAATTCTGCATCTTATTCAATAATCATATATAATTTTTGTACGTTTGTTAAATGAGGAAATTAAATTTAAATTTTTATAAAAGTTACTTTTTTATAATTATTGCCATGGAATTGAAATAAAATCACAAACAAATGTAATGACATTTTACCTGTCAGAAACGTAGCTGTCACTTTGTGACATTTCCTTTGTCCAAAACGCTCTGATTGAGTTATTAGTATTGAAAATGAGTAATTATTCTCACACGAATTACTAAAAACTGTTAAACTGATAAAATGTCATTACATTTGTTCGTTATTTTATTTCAGTACCATGGCTAACACTATAAAAAAGTAACTTCTAAAAATTTTAAATTCAATTTGCTTGATTAACAAACATACAAAATAAAATGTAATTATTGAATTAGATGCATAATTTAATTCTGTACAATATTTATTTAAAGTATTTTTGTCTAAAATAATTTTGGAACTTTTGCGGAAAAATTGATTTTCCATGTTAAACACCTATGGTCAGGTTTTTAATATATATATATATATATATATATATATATATATATATATATATATATATATATATGTTCTTAAATTTAGGGAATATGGCTTAAACATAGATTTCTGAGGCTAAAATAAGATGATTTAACTAAACTTGCATTTACCAGAAAGTGTACCATTTAGCCAGTATTCTGCTTCAAAGTCATAGCTTTTATAATTTTCGAGATAGCAGAGGTAAACCCCGTAAAAACTTATTTCCATCCTATACTTATCTCAGAAATTTTTAACCGTTCAAAAATGGCGCCTGTTTCTATGCCACGGGAGGTGATTTATTTTGTTTAAAAATGACGGTTTAATCACATTAGGTAGATCTTCCTGAAATTTTGTATAGAGCCATAATTTGTTAATTTGAACAACTTTTCTTAGTAAAACTTTGGCGTATTGTAAACGAAAAAGATACTTTACTTGAAACGAAATTGACAAATGATACATAGAATTTATCAAAGTAGGCCGATCGTTTAAAAAAATTACATAACGCCATAGCTTTTCAATCTAAACAAATTTTCTTTGTACAATTTTGGCGTATTGTGAACGAAGAGACCTACTTAATTCAAAAAATCGAATCGAAACTATAGTAAAAATAAGTTTTAAACTATGCAGGGCTTATTTCCAAAAGGTCATATTTTTAGATCTGAAAACCCTTTGTAACGTCAATCCTGGGACACGCTTTACGTATTTGCACATACACATACACAATCTCATCTGTTCTAAAAATATTGCAATGTAGTCTAAGAAGGACATTTATAATTTAATTTTTTTTCTCGGCGATTCAAATTCCAGAATTTTACGCTGAAATATCCACATTACTTTTATATAAAAATGCGTTGAAAAGGCTGTAACACTCAACATGAATCATGTATAATACAGATTTAATGGGCGATGACAAATTCATGTGAAAAGTCAGCGAGGTGTTCGGTAATAGAATCGGAATGATTTCCCTGTCGGTTGATAATGCGTTGATAACAGCTCTAAGTGACGCATTTGCAACATCGTGATTTTGTTTCGCGTTTCTCTTCCAAAAGGAAATATTTGAAATTGCACGACGATTGGAAAACTGTGGAACAGCTCTGAAATACTCTTCAATTTTCTTTTGTTTGCTGCTGTGCTTTTAAAAAAAGTACCTAAAAGAAGTTCAACATTTTTAAAAGGAAATAAAACTTAGTTTGTAGTGACACACGAGATTTACGAAAGTTCTTGAACTCTTCACTAAAAGCAGAACTATATACATATAATAAAACTATGTAAATAATTATGTTATTTATTTATTTTAGCATTTTAAAAATATTACAGAATATTGTGAGTGAACGGCTTGTAACGCGTATATATGTTGGTGAAGTTGAGCGTATTTGCGTGGCCGTCCAGTGTGTAAGAGGGTGGATGTGATTCGTAGTGTACTAGAGGAGTGTAAGTTTCCGAGTGGGAAGAGAACAACTTGTATGAATACGATTATGAGTGTGGCTGAGGCGAAGGAAGTGTACCTAGATAGGAATGTGTGACGAAGAATGATTGTTTCGTAACTATTGTGGTATGACGATATATGGTTAGTAAGAATATTCTTAAGATAATGGAGTGACTCAGATGAGCTCTTATCCTTATTATTGTTATTATTTTCAGGTTGTGACAAGCGAGATTTTATGTTTGTACATATGTATGTATGAATGTATGTATGTTTGTGTTAACGTATTATTATACAGAGTGATCAAAAAGAAATGATGTAGTTGGCAATACAATTCTAGGGATCTTTTTATCCTGCAATTGCACTACTTAAGGCAAAAGCGGAAGTAATATTGACATTGCCATGTGAAATTTAGAATAAATACAAACAGGTTTTGTCAGGGGCTTAACAACTAGCATTTAGAATGATAGAAAAATGTACTTTACATTATTGCTCTGAGGGTAATGTTAAGAAATAAACGGATGTGGATAGGGGAAAGAACGATTTTATTTGTAGATATTTAATTAAAATATAACTAAACAAGGAATAATAATTACATGAACTGTTCTATTCGAACTCTAATGTCATCTACAACATCTTCTGTCCGAATTTTGGGTCTACCCGATTGATATTGATGAACAACTCTCATACTATGCTGCTTAAACATAAGGAAAGTAACTATCTCTTCAGGGAACATATTTTGAAACTGGGTATATTGCCAACCAGTAACCGCATTTTGCACTCCCGTTCGAAAATATGCCATATTTATAAAATACTCATGTTCCAATGTAAAAGCCATTTTAATAAAAAATTATAAATGTATTTAAATTTTCAAATGTCATTGTCAACAAGTTTTTGTTATTGCCAACTGTTATTTTTTTATCACTCTGTATAAATTGTTACAATTAAATGACGTAATTATATTCGGAAAATAATGATAAATATTTGACATTCAAAATTAAAATGAATAATATTTTTTTTTTAACTATTAGAAGCTATAAAAACGTAAAGGTGTTAGTCGCTATTTGTATTTTATTTACCTAGTATTTTTATCAGTAAAATTCCATGATATAATTATTAATTTAAAAATTAATTATAAGAAAAAAAATTATTAACATATAGCCGTAAAATATGATCTCTAAATACATGAAGAGTGCATGCTGTAACCATCAGTCAAATAACAAATCAAGTATTATATAAATCACTTATAATCTTATAAACTCAATCGGTTAAGCAGCCGATGCACGTCATCACTTAGTATAAAAACCTTAATGCATTAAAATCACTAATAGTGAAAAATGAAATAAAATTTCAATCATTTTTGACACTCAAAAACTGTATGTCCTTATTTAATTATTACTAAGATGAATAGTAGAGTTTATTACTTATGTAATAGTAGTGAGTAGTATGACATGTGTAGAGTACGAAACACAAAGAATTTTTAAAAAATTCGCATATTTAAGGGTAATTCTCATTAAACTAACATTTTTCGTACCACTGGACCACTGACAACTTTAATACTTGAAATTAATTTAATTAATTTACGTAATGTTTCTGTATAATCAAATCTTAATTATTTCTAACGGATTTTATTTTGAAAGTTCAATGAACCATATCAAAGATTAATATTAATACTTCGCAGAATTATTTTTATTAAAGAAAATAAAAACAGAATGGATTAACTGATAAATAGCAACAATACTAGAAACTTTTCATGTAACAATATTAATATGAAAAAAACACCTTAAAAATCAATTGAAGAATACACAAAAGTCATAGATATTGTTCAAAATTGTCACCTTCCACAGCTACACACAATGCACTACGTTGAATTAATGTGACACTACATGCTAGGTTCATATGATTTGAATCCGCATCCTCAATTCTTCAACAGTTTCAGGGGGGTTTTGATTATCATACACCAAGGACTTCAAATGACCCCACATATAAAAATCTAAGGGATTGAGGTCAAGTGATCTTGGTGGCCATGATACAGGAGGTAGGTGAAGTTGGCCCCCCCAAGTCGGAATTAATAATAACAAATTAATGTGATCAATTGCGCCCTTTATGCGCTTGTGTGCACCACCTTTATTTTTTTATGCGCTCTTATAGTTTCTATTTTTTAAAAAATTTTCAATGGGGCGGCCAACTTAATGGGTAGCCCCCCCAAATTGATAAATAGGTATTTTATTGTTATGTAGGGCTTGATAAACATATGCGCTACTATGCGCCAGTGCAAAATATTAATGCGCCAATCACGTTTAGGATATATATATTATTGAATCTCGAGGGGACTAAATTAATACTGATTTTTTTTTTTAATTTAAATTTTTTTAAAAAAGCTATTGTATTCGAATACGTTTGCGCACTTATGCGCTACCACAAATTTTCATTGTGCATTTTCAATTGAAGAAAATATGGGGGGTCAAGATAATGATATATTAAAAATTGAAATTATGAATTTTATTGTAAATATTATTCGCTATTATGCACCAATTAACTATTTTTATGCGCTGATTTAGTTTTCTATAAAATAACACTATAAATTTGGGGGTTGCCATTAATTAATACATTTTTATTTTTTTAAATTGGATACAGTAATGGCCATATATTTGGATGCGCTTTTATGCACTATAACAAATTTCCTCTGCGTTCGTATAGTTCTTATAAACATAAGCAGACGTTAAAAGGGCTAGTAAGAGTTGCTCCTAACGACGTATTCACATTTTTAGGTAATTTGTATCCGGGAAGCGCAATGAAA
Organism: Ophonus ardosiacus; assembly: GCA_943142095.1. NCBI lineage: Eukaryota > Metazoa > Arthropoda > Insecta > Coleoptera > Carabidae > Ophonus > Ophonus ardosiacus. Next base: position 28,358,828 of record OW964831.1, on the reverse strand, counting down.
ACTTGTGGTAGCGCATAAGAGCGCATACGTATTCAAATACAATAGCTTTTTTAAAAATTTTAAATTAAAAAAAAAATCAGTATTAATTTAGCCCCCCCGAGATTCAATAATATTTATATCCTGAACGCAGTTGGCGCATTAATATTTTGCACTGGCGCATAGTAGCGCATATGTTTATCAAGCCCTACATAACAATAAAATACCTATTTATCAATTTGGGGGGGCTACCCATTAAGTTGGCCGCCCCATTGAAAATTTTTTAAAAAATAGAAACTATAAGAGCGCATAAAAAAATAAAGGTGGTGCACACAAGCGCATAAAGGGCGCAATTGATCACATTAATTTGTTATTATTAATTCCGACTTGGGGGGGCCAACTTCACCTACCTTGATACAGGACCTCTACGGCCAATCCACCTGTTCCCATAGGTATTATTTAAAAAAATGCTGGTCACCATTTACTCTTTTGGGCAGTATGTATGGTCCAAGCAAATTTCCATTTAAGATACCAGCCCAAACATGTAATGAAAATCTGTGTTGCAAACTACTTCTTACTACAACATGTGGATTTTCTTGAGCCCAATAATGCATTTTGTGGAAATTATGGACAGCGTCAGGTGTGAAAATTGCTTCGTTACTAAATATTTAAGTGAAGTAAAATTAAAATTTGCAGCATGTTGTTGCAGAATCCATTGACAAAATATCGTTCTAGCTTGGTGATCAGCATGCATTAATCCTTGAACACGTTGAAAATGGTATGGATGATAATCATTCTTGTGTAAAATTTTCAAAACACTCGTGTGAGATATTTCTCCTACAACACGAGACACTCCTCTGCTACTAATTTCCGGGTTAGCATGCACCAAGTCTAAAGACTTCATCTTCAATGTTGTGGTGTAGTCTGCGACCGCCGCCATCTCGTCCATTATTTCTTCTTAAATTGCCTGTGTCGCAAAGACGTGTCACGGTGATGAACATCCTGCGATCAGGCTGGCGTCTTCCAGGATATCGTTCGGCATACAGACCTGCTGCTAAAAACGCGTTTTGTCCCACTTCACCATAAATCAACAACATATCCACTAATTCAGAATACATTTTTTTAACAAGAGCACAGCAAAAATCACTTCCGAGAATAATGAAATATTTTATGTACCTATTACACAATTATTGTCGGTGCAAATGGTATTTAATTTAGTTCTTAAGAATAATTTAATTTAATTATTAATAATATAACTAATTTTGAATGTATTTTTAATAAACATATTTTAATGAAATATTAATTAAAACAGCAGTAAAAAAAGTTTCCTTAAGAAAAGTCGAATTTTCGCTTTTCGAATTTCAAAAAAATTTATGACAATAAGTTCGTTTCTACCCTGTATAATATATAAATAATGATCATCTATTTCATATTCGTTTATTTGTTGCTATAGTTGGCAACATTGATAATTTGTATGTTTATACTGTCAAAGTTATTATTTGATAATTTGAAAAATATTTGCATCGTGCTTGTAACATTTTTGTGTGTTGTAAAGGCCTATTTATAATAACGTAACGCAACGACGCAACGTGAACATTAACGCATACACAAAATGTGTGATTTATAATAAACGAAAGATGAGAGTTGGTCATCTTATGCGTTACTTTTCATTATAAATCAGAATATACATACGAGGTCTGACAATTAAGTAATGAGACTGAGTGTATAAAAACCGTATATTTATAAATTATTCAACAACTGCATGATCCCCTTCGAAATAGTTCCCTTGGGCACCAACATAGCGATTCCAGCGATTTTTCCATGCATCGTAGCAGTTCTGGAAAGCTTTAATCGGAATGTCCGACAGTACCCTCGACACGGCCTCTTGGATCTCTTCAATCGACTCAAAATGCGTTCTTTTTACCACCTGCTTGACTTTGGGGAACAAGAAAAAATCGCAGGGTGATAAATCAGGCGAGTACGGCGACTATGGTAATACCGCGATCCCTTTGGAGGTCAAAAACTGGATCACACTGAACGCATTGTGACAGGGCGCGTTGTTGTGGTGGAGAATTCAAGTTCGTGCGATGTCACGACGCAATCTGTTGACTCTTTTTCGAAGACTATCGAGTACTTCGCGGTAGTAGATCTGGTCAACGGTCTGTCCAGGTGCAACGAACTCCTTATGGACCACCCCGCGGCTGTCGAAGAAGCGCCTCGTCTTCCACACTCTCACGGCAATCTTTGAATTCTTTGTGTCAACGAAACACTTGTACACGAGAATCACCACTTCACCACAATGCTCTTTAAGTATTTTACCGTACGTTTCCGTAGCCGAATCGCCCAATTTTGCGCAAAATTTGATTGCTACACATTGCTCTAAATTACGCTTTTCCATTTTCGTGACGAGCACCACCAACACACTTCTTCAAAACACGACACAGCTGATGAACTAATGGTCGTACCGGGGTGGTAAACACATCTATCGATAGGGCAGGGATGCCAAAATAATAAATAAAAAATTTCAATGCTGCAGTGTTACCACAACCTTGGAAAAAATCAGTCTCATTACTTAATTGTCAGACCTCGTATGTAGGAATACCATGAACTCCTGTTTTGCGTTACCTTATTTATTCGTGTCAGAAAGCATACATCATAATTTAGTCCTTGTACTTTTGGTCTTTACCTTTACTGCGTTACCGCTTACGTTACTTCATTATAAATAGGTCTTAAGTTATTGTAGTTCTATAACAGTTTGAAATAAGATTGTATGCAATCTGTATAACTCTTTTCATAAAGATTCTAAAACGTATGTAAACGTACCAGTACATGACGTTACTTTTATTCAATTTTTATTAATAACGTATATCGGCTGCTTGACCGATTTGGGTACACTTATGTACGTCGAAATTGAAACTGCAAGCGTTAGTGTGCTTAGATGTAATCAACTAGCTTCTAGCCAATGTAATAAGTTGTCTCATCAAACACATACGACAGTTGTTCCCAACCTCTGGGTCGCGACCCAACTTTGGGTCGCAAGTAATTTTCGGTGGGTCACGAGTAATTTGATTTAGGTGTTAAAAAATCACACCATATGTCATTGACAGATGCAAAGGTTAAAATTATTTGAATTTTAAATATCTCAATCATCTATAGGCTATCCAGCCAATCAAGCGGTTTACGTCATAAACACAATATCACTGGAAACAATAAAGTCATGTGTTAAAAATTTACATGATCATGTAAAACGGATTAAAATATGATCTGCGGGTTGCCTTCTTTAATCCAAATATCAAATTTTATATAAAATTTTCCGAAGGATACTCCGTCCTCCGTTACAAATACTTTATTATCGTAGTATATGCAACAAACTATCTAGTATTATGAGATCCTTAAAAAAATACAGAATACTTCATAATACAATACAATTGCTCACTGTTTCTGTACATCCCGTATAGTGTTTGCTACACGCTGTACATATGGATGTAATTTTCAAATTATTACTAACAAATAGAACAAAATATTACCTCAATAATACAATTCAGTGTAAATAAGAGCCCACCATTCTATTTTTCATTTTCAAAATAAGTCAATAAATTAACTACAAGCTCTTGAATTTAATATGACGGAGTATTTGACATTTTGTCACTGAACAACGAAAAAAAAAAAACAAAATGAAATCACAATACAGGTTGAAAAGTATAATGTAAACATATAATACTTAGTAATATACATTTTCAGAATTACCAATAATAAAAAAATATAATCAAACGTCATTTTGCAAAAATTAATAAAATTTTACTTAATAATAATATTTCTAAATATATTTATTTCTATTAAAGGTTTCAAATACGTAATAATAATATAGAAACCAATAAAATACCGTTAATAAAATATATTTATAAATATATAGAAAATTTCAAAAATCTCTAAATGATGACGTAAACCGCTTGATTGGCTCGATAGCACATAGCTAACATTTTTACGTATATCTCATGTTTTGTTTGCATTGTAATTTTTTCTAATCGTACGTAGCCCTACTTCCGCTAGTGCAATTGTGAAATGTTAAATTTAATTTAAAAAATTAGAGAAATAAAAATAAATTATATTGTAAATGGCACTTATTTCAAATATTATAGATGTCATTCATTACCCATTCTTGTCTATTTTAAAATAAAATAAAATTTAAAAAATCGAAACAGCGCTAGTTCAGAAGGTAAGAATACGAGCCATTGACTTAAATATTAATTTGTTTTATTTTGTTTTTTGTTTATTTTTTTGTATCATGGATTAAGAATAGAAAAAAAAACTAAATCGGTGTAAGCTATGAGCACAGAAACGTATGTCTGATTATTATTCAATTCAAAAGTCAAGTTGTCAAAATTGATCGTGATATATAATTTTAAGGAGAAAAGAATATGAAGAAGGATACAGAATATTGCCATTCACTGTTTTCTAATTTATTTCTATTTCTAAAATAAGGATCCAAGAAGAAAAGCTTTGATTTAGCTTAGATAACATTTTTGGCAGTACCTATTTCGTGCCAAACTGACATACGTTTTATTGTTTATAGCATACTCGGAGTTATTGTTCTATTTAAATAAAATGGAATAAAGGAATAGAATAAATAATAATATATATTGTAAAAATGCTGACCTGTAAATTTTGATACTGATGATAACAAAAATTCAAAATATAATAATAATTTGTTTTTGGCTGGTTAGTAACGTGGCGGTCGACTTGATTTCAATTTACTGAGCCGCCACATTATGATTCTTATAACACTGTATAAATTTTTTTTTACTTTGGGTCGCGAGAAAATTAGTTTTTAAATTTTGGGTCGCGGGCAAAAAAAGGTGGGGAACCACTGATATACGATATAGGTGTAATATGTGCATGCGTGTTTATTATTATAATATGTACTAATAGTGTGTTCCGTAAATAAAACGGAAAGACCATACCGCGGTTTAGGTTCAACCGTGGTTCCTGAAATTTTTGTTTTATTTATGGAACGCTTTGACATTGACAAAATTTTATACATAACCTCTTGCTGTCAATAGTATTTGTTTAGTTACTACGAAAATTATTATGGATGATAGTGATGTTATCATCGACCTTTAAACTAATAGACGCAGCGTACAAGCAAAACGTCTGTCCCGCCATAACGGTGCAGACATAGTATCTCTATCCTTCAATATTACGGAAGTTAAGAAAACGCAGCAAAATAAAAAATTTGATTTATCCCTAACTTGTTGTACTTGGTGCATAATCGCTAAGAGTATAGATTTAATTTTGTGCATAATTCGATTCATTATATATTTTTAATACAATATATTACATAAATATTATATTATAGGGGACAAGTAATAATTAATAAGAACTTACATATAAAATGACACAGCTGGACCGCGTACGTACTGTTGACTGCACGAAATACACCGTTTCCCCATTATTTTGTCACATACACACCTCACAACACATACACGTATATATTGACAGAAATAATTGTAAATGTTCTCCAAAGAAGCAAATAATACACAAACAGTTACGAAACGTCAAATGTAAATTTTGACAATTATTTAGTGATAGAGAGCGATGTATAGAGGTTTACATATGACTGAAAAAGATGTACAATGAGTACGAACGCATGCGCAGTATACTTTAACTGAGAACTTCCGTACTAATGAAGGACAGAATATATATTTCTATCTTTCTATGTTGGAACAATATTCTAACTATAAAGGAATAGGAGACACTTGGTCCATTAGTTTAAAGGTCGATGGATGTTATTGACTACATCTTATTAGAAGATATTCTTTTTTCATCTGATAGTTCGGAGTCCGATGAAGAAATCAATAGTAAGTTTAAATAAATACTACATAATGTACATTATGGAAAATAAATTTAATTGCATAATTTTTTCCTTCCATAACCGTAGCCAGGTATAAGAAGCCAAGAGTGGAAAACTTTTTAAGAGAAGTTGTAGATATGTATACTGAAAGAGAGTTCAGAGAGAATTTTCGAATGATGAATAGGAACACGTTCGATTATGTATTAAATTTTATTGATGATATTTCTTCTGGTGTTGAAGATAAAGGAAGACATACAATAGATGCAGAAACGCAATTTCTTTTGTCTTTATGGTATTTTGCCACCCCAGATTCTTACAGGTATATATTTTTAAAATATATGATCAAATATATTATTTAAACTATAGTTCTTAGAATCTTAAACACAAAAATTATTGAATTTACACATATTAATTCCAATACACGAATCAACAATACAATTTTTACAAAAGACAATTGAACCTCAACTAACAAAATAATATGAATCCCGACGCTTATCGGATGTCTGTAATAATTTCATTATATTCCTATACCTATACCTCTGCCAAAGGATAATGGACGCGCATATATCTGTAGGAAAAATTTCCCCTGCATTATATTACAAGTATAATATAAATATTTCTAAATTAAACTTTGGTAAAAAATGCAGGGAGTATGTGACCACAGATTGCTGTTCACCCATTGTTACGTTGGAGAAGTTGGCTTTACCCATGATGCTATGGTTTTAAAGCACAGTGAAGTTTGGGACTACATGAACATAAACAATGTCAATAAATTTCCGGATGGAACACATTTATTAGGCGAAAAATCATACCCTTGTCTTCCACAATTAATAACTCCGTATAAGGAAAATGGACCACTTTCACCAGAACAAAGAAATCTCTATTACAAATTATCATCAGCTTGTAGTTCAATAGAAAGAGCCTTTGGGCTTTTAAAAAAAATCTGTTGTGGCCAGCACAAGACCTCTCGTCATTTCCATATTAGGCTATATATGTATTGTATTGCACTTCGCTTTCGAACCGTCGTTTTATAACAAAAAATTACAGAACTTTACCCAAATAATGTTTTTTATGGTATTTAACATGTCTTCTGTACACATATAATTCTAATTACCTATATCTATTTTATATCATTTTCATGTCAGAGATTGTTCCAATTCATTAACCAGATTGGTGGTTTTTCTGATGGATATATGCATTTTACCACAATTTTACCTATAATTTCAAATATTTAATTAATAAAACAATAAGAAAACTTAAATATACTTCCCGGAAAAAGCTATCAGAATGTCACTAAAAATTTTGATATTTGACAATGACATGCGTCATGTTATAAACATTGGAATTTGTCAACTGGTTTCCTTAGTGCCTTGGCCTCTGCGATTAGATTACTCTATAAATTATAGTGTCTTTATCTCTAAATCTATACAAGATATAATAAAAATTTTAAGTGTATGTTCTTCAATATTTATTAAAAAAAACTCCCAAAAAATTATATTTAGAACAATTTTTCTAAGAAACTACTACTCCCGGTTGTTCAATTGTTACCAAAACCTTTTCAGCTCTTGCCAGGAATGTCAGATTGAGGAAACTGCAGTTAAATATTTTTTAAGTCTTATAGTTTTTTTTTTTTTTTTTTTGGAGTGCTGGTGCCTGTTTTGATGTATGGAAGTGAATGTTGGGCATGGACGAGAAAACATAAAAGGAAAGTGACTGCTGTGGAAATGCGGTATTTACGTGGTGTTTGTGGGTATACAAGACGGGATCGCGTGAGGAATAATTTGGTGTATGAAGAATGTATGGTTAGGAAGAATGTAGTTAAGAGAGTTGGAGTGAGTCAGTTGAGATGGTTTGGTCATGTGGAGAGAATGATAAGTAAACGACTTGTAAAACGCATATATGTTGGTAAAGTTGAGGGTGTTCGATTGCGTGGCCGTCCAGTGTGTAAGTGGATGGATGTGATTGGTAGTGTTTTGAAGGAGCGTAAGTTTCCGAGTGGAAAGAGAAGAAGAGCATGTATGAATACGATTATGAATGTGGCTGAGGCGAAAGAAGTTTGCCAGGATAGGAATGTGTGGCGTAGGATGATTGTTTCGTAATTATTGTGGTGTGAAGATGAATGGTTAGTAAGAATGTTTTGTGAGAATGGAGAGACAGCTGAACTTTTATGTGGACGAGAAGAATGAAGTATGTTTGTACAGGAGTGTGTAGCGAAAGATGATTTTTGTGTAACTATTATTGTGGTCCGGATGCGGTTATTCGCTACCGAAAATCGGTCACTTTAATATGTTATTATGTATGAATACGTTTATGAATGTGGCTGTGGTGAAAGAAGTATGCATGGATAGGAATGTGTAGCGAAAGATGATTGTTGCGTAACTATTATTGTGGTCCGGATGTGGTTATTCGCTATCGAAAATCGGTCACAATAATATGTTCTTAAATGAATGTTATGATGATTTTGGGCAAGGCGGAAGAAGAATGTTTTTAAAGAGTTAAGTGATTCTGTGGAGCTCTTGCTTTCATCCCTTTTCTTATTATTTTCGGGTTGTTGCTAACCCACTAAGTTGGAAACGCGTGATTTTATATATGTATGTATGTATAGTTTTTGAGGAATCGTGTCTACAACATCCAAACATACATACACACACACATACACACATCCACACACACACACACACACACACACACACACTTACACACACACAGACATCATTTTAAAAATGTTATAATCGGATTCTAGGGACCTTAAATCGTGCTTATTCAATAAAATCTGGATATGCGAATTTTAGCATGAATCCAATACCTCTCTTAGCGAGAGGTAAAAAGGCAGCGAACAATGAAATTTTTAGATGTTTTATGTGTAGAATGAATACCCAAATATATAATCGCCTGTTGTGTGTTACACAATATTTGCATTTTACAGATTGATTTTCAAGTTGAAATTATAGGTGATTTAATGATTGCAAATGATCCAGATGAAAATTTTGAATTAGACGAAAGAGAAATAAGAGATATAAAGCGATTAGGGCGAGAAAAAAGAGATCGTTTATGTATGGAACTTGCTGAACATATGTGATTAAGAATTATTTTTTATATAAATATACATTTTCAAATTGTTATGGGCGTTGTATATTATTTGTATTTGTATTTGTAATAACAATCCTAGTCAACAAAAATAAAAATTAAATTCTTTAACACTAATAAATTGTCAAACAAAAGCTTCCAAAAGTAAATTATTTTTTCAAATGATTACTTTTTTGTTTTTTCTAACAAGAAATCCTGGAACCAGCTAAACATTTCTTTTCGTTGTTCCATTTTTTCTTTATGGCGGCGTTCTTTAGCTTCTTCGGCTGTCTCTTTACTAGTCTTTTTCTTTTTTTGTGGTGTTTCACAATCTACAGATAACGAGAACAAGTAATTAACATATACACCGTACAAATATAATGTAGGTACCAGAATTATTAGGCGTAATTTTTTCAGGTGCATTTTTCGACAAATCTCCATCATTTGAATTAATTAAAACATTCTCTTTAGGTTTTTTTTCTCTTACTTTATATAATCCAGATAATGAGGCTGTAGCTAATGGATTTATTTGTGGATTGTTGAAGTATATTTCGTGAAACTCCTATAACAAATTCATTTGTAGTAATAATATTCATTCAAACTTTTTTTACAAACGCACATCGAAAAATTTTCAATACTTTTTATCACGACCTGTGCTGGAGTTGTGTTTTACAACTTGATCATATCTTTTTTTCAAATTACGCCATTTTTCATTGCATTTGTCGGAAGTTTTATGAACGCCCTTCTCACTTAAACAAGAATTAATTTTCTTCCAAACTCCAGTATTATTATACATAGGACTTTCGAATGTAACCTTATGTTCGACATAAGTTGCAATTAGAATTCTTATGTCCTCATCACACCATTTGTTTTGACTTTGTAAATCATCTTCGACTACATCACTGCTGCACTTTGATTGGGGTTCCATATTTCCCTTATCTATGCCATATATATATATATATATATATATATATATATATATATATATATATATATATATTTGTCTTCTATATATACGTGATCATAGGCTTTTAAACAATCGTGCAATGACACAGAAGTCGCCAAGTCTTCCCTAATTAGACAAATTAGTATTATATTAGGCTAAAATAGAGTATAAATATTTTATAAGATGTATATATTATTCATGTAAAATGTACACTTACATCCATAATTAATAACAACAATCAAAATCTTTATAATAAATGTCAAAACATTTGACACTTCTCTAGTGGAGGGGATAAAACTACCTTGCAAACCGGCGTCTATCGCTGGTTGGCTTGGTTCGACTGGTAACACATTTTTTTCAGGGACCACGTTCCGAATAGAAACCGGTAAATAAATTTCAGGATTTACGGAACGCTCAACCAAGACCCGGTCATACCGGTATGTTACCGGTTGATTTACGGAACGCACTATAAATATAACAATTATCTAACCTAACATACTCACCTGGAGTTTTTCAAGAGTAATGTTTGTGCGATAGGTGACGTTATTGTTCTGATTAGTTAAATTGACTATATAACCTAATAAACTCATCCCGAGTTTTCCAAGAGTGGGTATTTTTTTATAATCTGTATAAAATTCGTATTTGTTTATATGGATATAAATTTAAAATAGTTGCATAAAATATAGGAAAAAAATATTTTATTATAAATTATCCTTTTCAATAAAGTTATTAGCAATGAAATTAATAAGTTCCAATTTTGGAACAATAGGCACGAATGGGTACATATACTTTACGTACATTTCAGATATCTTACATTGAGTAACTAGTATAATTATTAGAAGATAAAGAATTTTGGAAGGCGGATGTTTATAATATACCCCCAAATAATAGATGATAATGATAAAGTGCTGAGGATAGTGGGGATAATGTTGGGGGTACATGCAATGTAAATAATTTCACTGTCCACCTCCCACCACATTCGCCATCTGAGCCTGAGAATATCCTGACAATAAAAGAAATGTTAATAACAAACATCCTCACAATGCCGCGTCAGGATGAGTTTTGTTTCAAAATATTTCATGTGTATGTCTAAAATAATTTATAACATACTTTCTTACAAAATAAATAAATTTTGTTTTGAAATTTTATATTTGAAGTAACAAAATTTCAGGTTTATATAAAATTTCTTGTTTTTAAGTATACAAAGTTTATGAACCCAATCATGCTCGTTGTTCCAATATTGGAACAGGCCGTAATTCCATAAAAAAATATGTATTTTGAAGAAAAAATATCCTATTTACTATTTTCAAAATAAATTAAAAAAAAATCAAAGACAAAAACGGGTTAAATTGTCTAAATATAATAACAATAACCTAGCCTAACGCGCAAACTCATCAATATGCAAAATTATGTTTGTATAATTGTATAATATTACCTGTTTTTAAACACTGTTGTACAATATATATTATATTTGTGCAATGCAGGAGATCTCAGTAAATTACAGAAACTACAGAATAAAGCAATGAGGGTTATTTTTAAAATGTAATAAATGTACAACTGAGCAATATATGTTAAATACATTTAGGATGGCTAATAAGTTGTAAAAACTTGACATACAATAAAGATTTATTATATTATTATTACTTTGATTTTCATATTTAAAATTAAAAATAATTTGTTACCTGATTATTTAAAAAAATGTAAATTACTGTTCAAATGTTCATAGTTAAACCACATATCTAGAGATACACTCGATCTCGAGCTTTGGCCCGGCCCGGCCCGAAGCCCGCCTCGATTTCGAATCGATCATCGAGCCGGGCAGAAGATATTTTTCATCGGGCCGAATCGGGCTAATCATTTGCAAAAGTTGAGGAGAGTCGGACTTTTGATTTTGGCCCGACCCGAAAATTCGAGCTTTTCGGGCCGGCCCGAAAAATCTTATAGTTCAATCAAATGTACAGTTTTCTTAATATTTTAATGAAAATGGATGAAGTTGAAAAGGATCAAAATGATTTAATAACAACATATTTTACATCTTATTAATAAAAATGTTATTTTACTTCAAAAATTCAAGGTTATTCATTAAAGCATAATAATGCTATTGTCATGTTATTATTACTATTGCTACTATTCGTATACTTAAATAAAAGTGATTTTTATTTCTACTATAATGATTTCTTGTCTTATATTTGAGTAGAAATAAAGTTAGATAAAAAAATCCTTATGTAAATGATATCTTTTTGTATAAGATTTGTGAAACAGTTCAAATTTTCGAGCGCCTTTGGGAAACAAAGTGTTAAATACTCGTAAGTCTGTAATTTTTATAACAAACTTACACTAGAAGTGTCTCTTTTTTTAACAACTTATGTTAACTAATGTCGAAAGTTTCGCCTCACATAAAAATCAAAATTAGGAAAGTCGGATGCACCTAATTTCGAGCTTTGGCCCGGCCCGAAGCGCGGTCCGATTTCGAGTCAATTTTCGAGCTGGGCCAGTTAATTTTTTGTAGAATCGATCTTCGAATCGGGCTGGTAATTTTTATTTTCGGGCCGAGTTGATCCAAACCTCAAAGCCCGGTCCGGCCCGGCCCGAATGCATCTCTACACATATCACAAGACAAGAAAATAACTTTTATGTATAAAAAAAAAAAAACAAAACGTCCACAGCCAGTAGCATTTTTCATAAGGGCTGTATAGATTTTAATAAACTTCCAGAACAGGTGAATACAACTACTTTGATAGATATTATTATGCTAACTATAGTGACGTAATGTAGTAATATATTTCTAAAACCAATTACTCTATTTTTACCTCCCGCTACCCTTGGTAAGGAAGGTATAGGGATCGTGCTAAAAATCACATACCGAGATTTTAGTAAATGACCACGTTTTAAGGTCCCTAGAATCCAATATTAACATTTTCACGATGATGTCTGTATGTGTGTATGTGTGTGTGTATGTATGTGTGTGTATGTATGTATGTATGTATGTATGTGTATGTGCAGGGATTTTGTCTTCGCTCTAACTCAAATACTATCATTCAGAAAATTCTGAAACTTTGTATTTCTATCCTATTCTAATATGAAAAGAAGCCATTAGATTTTGGTGTAAATCGGATAACCGGAAATGACACTTTACCTGAAGCTCATAATGGTTTTTCTTAAAAAAATATCATTAAATGCCATTTTTTCGCATTTTATGTCCTATAAAAATTAAAGATTATTGAATTTGCTACAGGAATACATTAATACTTTTTCTATATATTTTGCAGATAAATTTAAAAATATTTTTTTTTATTAGTCCCGAAGCCTAAGATAAACACAATTCCTTTGTTACACAGTTCATATTTCAAATGAATGTAATTGACAGTAAATGTCACTCTCAAAAAACTAATCACTTCAAATTAATAATAGTGACATTTTAAAAAGAAAATAGTAAATAAAACAATAGTTTTATGCACTGGAACAGTTTGCAGCGTTAGTAAATACGTAAGTATGTATTTAAATTAATAAAAATAGGCTAGGAATGTGTGGCGAAGGATGATTGTTGCGTAACTATTATTGTGGTCCGGATGCGGTTATTCGCTACCGAAAAACAGTCACTTTAATATGTTCTTATGTATGAATGCTATGATGATTGTGGACAAGGCGAAAGAAGAATGTTAAAGAGCGAAGTGAGTCAGCTGTGCTCTTACTCTTATCCCTTTTCTTATTGTTACTATTGTTTCCGGGTTTTTGCTAACCCACTAAGTGGGAAACGCGTAATTTTACGTATGTATGTAAAAATTAAATAGCGGGAGGTTTTGTGTTGGCCACATCAGATTTTTATAATAGTATAGGGATCATTTAAACCTCAATTTTTTCACATAAAAATGTTATGTTTGGGATTTTATTTTTTATACACATATGGCTTCTTAAAGTTAAATTGAAATAGCTGGTTTACTTCGAACAGTATTCAAAAGTAATTATATTTGTATAGGTAAATTATTGGAGACACGATCAATAATTATAAATCCTTGATTTTTTTTTGAGATGTTATAATTCTACAAAATGAAACAAATAACGAATTTTATTCTTTCATTGCTTATTGAAATGTAACATGAATTAATGACAAATAATAAGTGTCCTTGATGTTTACTCTAGATATACTGCTATTATCTAAAAGAGTAATTTACGAGTTTAGTAACGTGCCATTATTCAGTACGTAATATAAACATATTAGAATATAAAATACTTTTTCATATTTTACACAGTAATATACTATTTTAATATACTCAAAATCGTACAGTAATGGGTTACTCTAAAACATAGCAACGGTTTTTTCATTAAAATGCGTTTTGACATAAGGAATTGTTTATTTTTATTTTGTATTGTTTATCTTCTAAATCGTTTATCATGTTCTTTTCATCATCTAAATCCATCGTTTTGCAAATCGATCTCCAAAAACTAATTTGTTTGGAGGTTGTAAGGTACAAAAAATAATAACTGTCAAGTTACTTGGTTAGTGAGAATCAGACTACTATGTTTCTTTGGAGGTTTTTAATTCAATATATTATGTCGCAAAAAAATCAAATTTTAATACTAATATAAAATACACACCGCGTCAGAAAAGTTGTTTTACTCTACTTGTATAGCATTTAAGTACACGCTATCGCTCGTACATAAACTTTCCATACTCGTCTAGCAAACTTTCACTTTTCTTAACTTGGAACGTAATATACTATTATGTAAACATATCAATCACAAGTACACAAAATAGAAATATATTCAAAAGTGAATACATTATTTTACCTATAATCAAAAAATCTCATCTTTTACTGCTTGAGTAATAACAATCAGAATGAAATAAAAAAGTTACCTAAATTTTAGAATATTTTTTTTTACATTTTAGTTTTTTTTGCAAAAATAAAGATATACAAAATTTATATTTTTTCCAGTGACTTACCCATACCCATTCTTTTTTATAAAAAAAAAACAACAAAAACATTATTATTCCAAATTTTGTTTATTATTTAAATCATTTGTTTACAAATAATAATGTTTATAACAAATTTAATCCAATTTATTTCGATATTTTAGATGAATTTGCATTTAATTTCAAAACAAAAGCATATAATAGAACGAGGGAATATGTATATTAATGAGGTTATGAAAAGTTTGGCACTCTGTACTTTTAGTAGTTATTTTAAAAAACCTACTTTTACTCGTACTTTCTATATTTTTTCCGAATATTCATACTTCGGACTCTGAAATCGTAGGTACTCTGATTACATTGAAGTGCTCGGGATATCTTCTTGTACTCCGACTATGGACTGTATGTAGTCTTGATAATGATTTTAACATTTTGATCACAAAAATAACACGTTTAGAAAAGCATAGTACCGACATAAGAAGGAAATATTATAATATTTGTAAGTTATACTTATGCTCGATCTAATACCTATTACAATGTTATATAAAAACCTATTTATTAAATTAATGTCTTTTTGTTCTAATAGAAGTAGTTTATATATTATAAAAATTAGTACGTTTTCTTTTTTTAGCAAATCTCTCTATTTAGGTTAATATTTATTTTATTCTTAATTTAATATGCACACATATGAACCTACTCTGTAAGGTGACGTAAAATAAAATTGGATTTTTCATTGCAAAGTTTAATTCTATTGAACAATGATTTTCACAAATTCTTAAAAATTAACGTTGTTTCAGAATACTCCATATTTTAACAAGCAAAATAAAAATATTACTTGATACTCGAAACAAATATAAATCTGAATAATTCAATAATAGTTATTTATGCAATAAGAGTAAAATGTATTTCTTGAATAGGAAAGTTTTACCGAACGAAGTAGACGAGTTCGTCCTATGAGTGAAAAAAGATACTTTATTCTCGAGTTCCATGCAATATCTTTTTTACGTCTGCAATAAAAATATGAAAAAGAGCCAACACGTTTCATTATTTCACCCGTTTGCGTTAAAAAGTTCACTTTTTACACATTTCTATTGTGTTAAAAAAAATATTTTATAAACTCATTTTAATGAAAAAAAAAATATTTCAAAGTATTTTTATATCTTTATATGTGTCCTCTGTATTCGATTACATTTGTTTATTACTTTGTTTAGTTCTATTTATCAAATTCTAATGTACTATTTTTTTATTATCTATTAGAAATGTTCTCTTCACAGCAGCAGATATCTATTTTTGATGCCTTTCGTCTTTTTTTCCACCCCATTAACTATTTCATGCATATAGGTAAAATTGTGTATTCTCTCAGTGCTGCACTGTACACCGTAAGATTTTGGTACGTATTTCAGTGGGATGTTGCTGTTATGTTAATTAGTTCATAAAATTGAACTGTCAGCAGACCCTACCTTAAAGCTTTTATTTGAAACTTTACATCTTAATTTTACTAAAGATTAAAATTAACATCACGAAACAGAGAGATAGGAAAGTTTAATTAAGTTTAGAATAAAATAAAATAAGTAAATGAAGGTTATTATAGCATGAAATTATTATTTTTTTCTCAACTAAGGAACAAGTACAAGCTAATATATATATATTACAATTTGATGGGAGATGGGTCTCACGTCATAGTTTGATGCTCATTATGTATCAAATGGTATTGATAGTGATAGAAACGTGATTAGGAACAGTTTTATGTAGAATGCAATTACATGATAATTTAACCCAATTCTTAACTACGAATATTAACGAAAATCATTATTAAAAAAGGTAACAAAACATAACATGAGTAACATAAATTAAGAAAACCGTGAGAATCGGTGTTATCAGTTCGCCTTAGAGCAATGTAGGAAAATATGTAGTTTTTAGAGTTAGTATGCATCTAGCTATTGTACGTTGTATCTACAATTACGACTTAAATAAAAAATTAAAAAGATATTTGTGGGCATGAAATACTTATATACAATTGCGAGCAAAAGTTTTGAGCCATTCACATATTTACACTATCTATATCATATTGTGTAAAAGTGATAAAGAAATGAAACAGTTATTTTTATAAAAATATGTATTTGTGCATAATATATTTTCAAATTATAAATCAACAACTGCATAAAAAACTTATGTGATAACAAAATAATTTATGATGTTGTTCAAAAGTATTGCGCCAGGTATATGTATATTACAAAAGCAGTAAAAAAAGTGGTACAATCTTTTTGGAATTGCGATTTTATATTCAATATTCAGTATTTAATACTTCGTCGACATTCTTCTTGAGGCAATCACTGTAACTCACCGTTGATTTGATTAAATTTGTAATAGAATCTTGAGGTAAATTTTGCTATTCATTTTTCAAATAGTTTCATAATTAACCCTCGTTGGAGTGTTTTTCATTACCCAAGCGTATTTTTACGTCTTAGCATATATTCTCCATTAGATTTAAATCCGGAGATTGGCATGGCCAGTCAAGTATTTGCACTTTTTTGACTTAAAAACTCCTTTACTAGTTTTGAAGAATGTTTAGGTTCGTTATCCTGTTAAAAAACCCATCCCCGTTTCTTGCATAAGGTAGCATATGGTTTGTTAAAATATCTCTATACATTAGAGTATCCATGGTACTTTTAATCTGGACTAATAGACCTACACCGTCCTGAGAGCATGCACAACATAAAATCACATTTCCTCTGTCATGCCTAACTGTAGGAATTTGGCATCTAGAATTGTATCTTGTTAGTCACCGAAAATACTTCATACCATCATTTGCAAAAAAAAACTAATTTTGATTTATTCGAAAATAATACTTTTCACTAGTCGACTTTTTCAATGTTGATATGTTTTGTAATATTTGGTCTCGATTTTTATTTCTTCTACTATCTAAAAGTTTTTTTTTTATAATAATGACATGTCTAATATGTTCTTCATCTTAAGGTCTTCGAGACTCACTACTTCGGCTAACATTGGTAAGATTTTCTATTCGAATTTCTTTTGAAATATCCACAGTAGTTTTCTTAGATCTGCTATAGATTTTAGTTTAATAATTTTATCTGTTCGCTTTGTTGGTTTACGGGGTCTATCGCATATTTGCTTGTCAGCTGATGATTTTGGCTATTCATATTTGGTTGGTAATAATTCTATTTACTGTGCTCTTATCAATCTTTAGAAAGCCAGCTATCTCGCGAGTACCCTTTCCTTGTTGAGAAAGTTTTATTACGAATTCTCGTAACTGAAAGTGGGTGTGTTTTATCATTTTATTAGACATTAGTCTAAATTTAATTTAATTTCGGTATCTGATAAAAAAATTCAATAAAATAACATATAAACTGCCAGCTACGACGTGGCGCAATATTTATGAACACGAACAGTTTCGTTTCAAGCATATAAAATACATTGATTATAAGTTTTAAAATATGTTAACTATACAAATTACAAGGTATTAACATTCCTAACAGTTATGTATATACTATATAAATGTATTACAAAAATAAATATTCTTTTAAAAGAAATAAAATATATCTGGCTCAAAACTTTTTCACGCAACAGTATATAATTAATATTAAATAATGTACAAAATGTAATGTACTATTATCATGTTCAATAGCATTGCTTGATTTTTTGCCGAACACTTTGTATTTACAAAAAACTGCTTCCCATGTTAAACGCCTATGTTTACTCATAAAATAAACGCTTCAATACATTGCCACAGAATAGACATTTATACAGAAACGACACTCCTTGTCGGCACCATTGTTGTTGAGATTTGGATGTTTATGACCTTGAACTTTAAATTTGTTGGCAAATTTACGCGCGAAATTTAAATTGTTTTAAATGGTAAAAGAAAAATTAGAACATAAAAGTAATAAAATTTTAATTTTATTAAGGAATTAAAAGAAATCAAAGAAAATAAATACATTATTAATCAAATACGTGAATTTTACAAATTCATTACAATGCAGAATTTTCTATATATTTGATGGGGGAAACACTCGATGAATATGTCCCATATATCCTTGTCCATCAAATCTTCTCTTCCATAGGCCTTGAGCCATATTTTACACCTTTATTTATTAAATGAATATACATTTTGCATGATATGGTAGTCGTTTTGCATAACTTACATTTCTGGATCTTTCGGAAACGAAAAAACTTACATTTCCCTTTCTCTATTTCTTAAATCTACTTTTACAGTCTTTATATGAACAAACAAGTCCTCCCGATTCTACCTTCTTCGTTTTTTCCATTTTATTAGAAACTAACACTACGTCTAAAATTCACAAATAGTTCACAAAATGACATATGTCAAAAGTGAGAAGATGTGTTTGGTTTGCTTGAATTAGCCATAACCCTAAAATACATGGACGTGACAAGCAGACAAGCTGAGACAACAACTCCTCCAGAATATGTGAAATATAATGATTTGCTTTATGATAAAGATTTTTCCTATCGTTTGTTGTAAAAATAACATATTTGTTCTTATTAGAAATCAATTTGTGTTTCTCAATATACTTTTTCCGATGACCACTACGAAAAGTACATAAATTTACACGCTAAACTATTACTGAAAGTTGGTCATTGCACATCACTACCAAAGCTGTGTGAAATGAAAGCTCGTTAGCCAATCAGATGCGTCCGCAACTGTGTGATATGATTTTATCACACGCTGCGATAACTGAACGAACTAACCTAAAAATTTGTATGTAAAAATTTGACAGTTGCAAATAATTTGCTGAATTTACACGGATTAAGAAGGCTGGATCCTGATTTATCAGATTTTAACATAATATTTGGTGAATTATGATAGCAATGATGTACCACTCGCCTTCATCTTGTGGTTCAAACTTCACGTTCGTGTGAAATATCCAACTTTCAGCGCTAGTTATACAATATACTATTATTGCTGACCCCTAACAGAAAATTTTCTCGTCGAGATAATGAAAAGAACAAAGAATCGTAGGATACAAAGATATGCCGAAACAATCCGATTTTATCTGATTAGCCCTTTAAATTTGTTGGCATACTCTTTCTCTTTCTAATTTTCGTTTCTCTGTCTTACTGTCTATATGAATGTTTATTCTGTTACATTGCTATCAAATATTCATACCGTAACTATGGCAATGATATACCCTATGTTTACTGATAAAATGAACTCTCGGTACATATATATATATATATATTTAGGTGTCTTCATGTAAAGTGAAACACACTATATATATATATATATATATATATATATATATATATATATATATATATATATATATATACAGGTTATCTCTTATATAGGGGGACATGGCTTAACCAAATATTCCTGAGGCTATAATAAGACGATTTAACTAAACTTGCTTCTACCGGGAAGTGTACCATTTAGCCGGAATTCTACTTCAAAGTCCTTCAAAAAAAAAAAATTAATTTTGCTTATAATAACAGAACGAATTCGATTTGACTGAAATGTGGTATGACAGTTAAAATGGTTATAAGTCATCTTTTAAGGTGATACTTGTTATTATTAGCGAACCACAAGTGTAAGAAACCTAGGTGTCCCAACACTGATTAGACCATAACTTTTTAATGCAGACGCCGATAACATAATTTTTTTTTTTCAGAAAGATACATTCAATAGTAAACTTTTCTTTCTCTGTTTAATTTGTGATATCTGTTACGGTTCAGACGGAAAAAAATTAAACCTAAGTGAATTTTTTAGAAATAAATTTAATCTAGCAGTCTTTCCAAATGTCAAACACCTAATTTTTATGATTCATTTTACATGGAACGGGCAGATACATTGCTGTCAATCAAATATCAAGTCGTAACCATGGATATGACAAACCCAATGTTTCACGTTAAAAAAATACTCACAGTGTATATATATATATATATATATATATATATATATATATATATATATATATATACAGTGTGTTTCACTTTACATGAAGACACCTAAATAAATTGTATATTAATAACGCAATTGTTACAAAACTTTTATCGGTGATAGAGGCCATAACGATTAATATTTTTTAGGGATGACTTTTTTTTAAGGTCTAAATAGCCGGGAGCATTTAGACTCAAAAAGGGCAAATAAGGGAAAGTTTCTCAGTAGTCGTGATATTTGGTGCCTTTATGGTTTTTGGGTCGCTGAACACGAATCTGAGGTTTGCCAATTCCGATTTTGCCCGGAAACATGTTTTTTTTTGGCAAAAAACGTGTAAATTTTGGCGCTTTTTTTGTTTTTGATATATAACTCGGAAACTATACGATTTTTCGAAAAGATCATTCTATACAAAATTTCCTAAATTCTTCATATAAAAAGTTTTTTTCTACGACCAACCGTTCAGCCGAAAAAGTGCACCGAAAGTAGGTCAAGAAACTTAGAAGTGCGGAAAACGTTATTCGCAACTCTGTACGCTTAATTTACGCGGAAACTACACATTTTAAGTTAACTAATTATGAAATGAAAAGTGATGAAATGCACTTAAAAATGCATAAAGTACATGAAAAATAAATTTAATGTACAGTATGTCCCCGAATTGAGTTTACGAAAGGAAAAAAAATATTTTTGATTTTACGAAAAAATGCCAAGGGAAGAAAAATTTTTGCTTGAATTAAAACGCATGTTTCAGTTATTAAAACTTTTAATTAATGTAAGGTTCTTTTATTATAACGTTTTTTTGTATTTTGTCCTCCTAATAATACAGTTATTACATTGAATCTAACATGATTTTAGTTAGCTTTGAAATATTGACAAATGATTATTAATTCTAATTTCAGAAAAAAAAAAAACGGCGATAATCAAAATACTTGTAGTTTATTCAATTAACTCTTTAACAGGCGCCTTAACTTAGGACCAGCTTCGATATCTATATAGAAAATACAGAAAAAGCCGTACGGAATCAGTGAATGTTTTTATTGAGACCAAAGACTTGTGTGTTACAGAGTTTTCTAAAATGGTATTGTTGCATCCCTCTTGTGGATCAAGGTCAACGTCTTGTGTGACTGGGTTCTCAGGTTAATTCCCCTTTCTGTCTTCCTCCTTTTCTTAGTAGGACCAGGAAAAGAAAAACCTTACCTTGATTCACATATGATTTCCTACACTTTTCATGTACACACACACACACACACACAGAACCATCCACTTTTCAACCTACCGAGCTATACTGGCATCTGCAAAAGATGCAATACCTTTTACTTTCACCGTTGTTACTTTTCCATCCTCTAATGACAACTCACGAATAAAACATTCCGACATCACGACAAACTCATGAAGGAAATTTCCAAAATATGGAGAGTAATGATCCCTGAATAAACTCAGAAATAAGACTGTGGGGTCTGCTTTTGGGTTTTACGCATGCAGGATTCAAAACTGGTGCCCTGGAAAGGAACTTCAAGAGGTGGACCCTCGCAGGTAGTCTAAAATCTGCCTCCCGGGCTCCCAGTGGCAGACACGACCCCACTCAAATAATACAACATTTACTCAAATAATCATTCCCTCCACTTTTTCTGAAGTGAAAAGTTCTTTAGGTGCACATTACACACTTTTTTCTGGGCAGTGAACAAGGCTGATCCATCACGCATGACTTGTCACGGTCATTCGGGTAAAATCGGAGAGAGTCGAACATGGGGTCACGTTAATTCAGGTCACAGACTACGGTACGTTATTAATACAAGGCCGGGAAACTGAGAAACATCACAATATCTGTCAAAAAGAAACTCTACCTCCAAACTCACCGTTGTGGCGTGACTTATTCCTGGTGTCACTGCTGCCATTACCGATATCTTTGTACAAAGCAGATTGGTACACTCAGATTAGCATACCCAGTAACCCAGTAATGATAAGTGATATATTTATATAATTATTTATACATAAGTAAATAAAATATTAAGTAATTACTAAGGTTTTCATGGCAGGCAATAATTTTTGTATGTAAACACCCAGAAAACTTCAGATGATGCCTAACACATTGCTGGGCGAAACGTTAGGTGTTATAACTAAAAGACCATGGCCCAGAAACCCGAAAACATTCCAGCCTAAAATAAAATATTGCTTACATTTGTATTTGTTGTAGGTTTTATTTGTTTATAAATTTTAAAAAACTGTACTAACAGCATTACAACGTGGTTACAACCGCTAAATTGATATTTTGAAAGTTTTAAAATGACATTTACGGCAATGGCAATAAATTGCGCACTCATTACCGGTTTTAAAACTAGAGTTTTTGTGGATTTTGGCCAGATTTAAAAATAAAAATTTGAGTTATTTTCCAGCTTTCTCCACAGAATTTTGACTTCTTATAAAAAAATGATTGTAAGCCCAGCACACTTAAACATTTAAGTTCACAATGCTTCCGGGAGCAGTCAAAAAATGTCAACCATTTAAGTTTTCACTTCAGACGTGGGGTCTGAAGCACACACAATTTTCTTTTTTATTCGGACTTTATATTATATCCAGATATTTCATGTACATTAAATTTATTTTTCATGTATTTTATGCACATGTAAGTGCAATTCATCACT
This sequence comes from Ophonus ardosiacus, assembly GCA_943142095.1. Classification (NCBI taxonomy): domain Eukaryota; kingdom Metazoa; phylum Arthropoda; class Insecta; order Coleoptera; family Carabidae; genus Ophonus; species Ophonus ardosiacus. Next base: position 28,335,524 of record OW964831.1, on the reverse strand, counting down.
TTTCATTTCATACATAATCAACATTGACGTAAAATGTGTAGTTTCCGCTTAAATTAGGCGTGAATAACGTTTTCCGCACTTCTAAGTTTTTTTGACTTATTTTCGGCGCACTTTAGCGGCTGAACGGTTGGTCGTAGAAAAAAAACATTCTATATAAAGAATGTAGGTTATTTTGTTTACTTTAATTTTGTATACAATGATCTCTTCGAAAAAAGGTATAGTTTCCGAGTTATATGCCAAAAACCAAAAAAGTGACAAAATTTACACGTTTCTTGCCAAAAAAAACATGTTTCCGGGCCAAATCGGAATTGGCAAACCTCAGATTCATGTTCAGCGACTCAAAAAACATAAAGATACCAAATATGACGACTACTGAGAAACTTTCCCCTATTTCTCCTAAATGCCCCCGACTATAAAACCGGCCAACTATGATTAAAATAAAAACTAGTGTTTCAAGTAAAGTCATATCAGCGATGAAGATAGAGCAAAAATGTATTTAAGAAAGTTGTTGCTAGTGATTAATATACTCCAAATACGAAGTCTCGCTGAAAAATTTTAATTTTGTAATTTTTACATTTTTGTGTACTCATTGAAAAAATTCTTATTTCAAGTATCAGGTGTGCAGCACAATCAAAGCAATGGAACATTGTTTGAAACGTCAGAAATAAACTGAATTTACTCATGTTTTGATTGTGTGTCACACACTTGATATTTAAGATAACAAAATTTCACTGAGTATACACAAAAATGTAGAAAAATTACAAAATTATATATAAACTTCGTATTTTGAGTATTTTAGTGATTAGCAACAACTTTCTTAAATACTTTTCTGCTCTATCTTCATCGCTGATATGACTTTACTTGAAACATTAGTTTTCATTTTAATCATAGTTGGCCGGATTTAGACCTTAAAAAAATCACACCTACAAAAATATTAATCATGATGCCCTCTACCACTGGGAAAAGTTTTATACTAATTGCGTCATTAATAAGCTATTTATTTAGGTGTCTTCAGTGAAACACACTGTATGTATGTATGTATATAACCTAAATTTGAGATATTTTATCCACTTTTTGTCTAAAATGAAATTCATACTTCAAATTTCGCGACAGTTAACGTAAACAGGATGAACCATAAGGAAGGGTAACATAACTAATTTCGTTGAAATTTGAGTTGCGAACGAACCTGTATATTAAGTACCACAGTTTCCAAATGCCACATTCAAATATCGTATAAAGCCCGGTTTATGCAGCAATAGTCACTAACGTAATCATAAATCATAGTCATATTGGTTGGGTGGAAGAGCAACCGTTAGCTAAATTCTGCCTTTGACTGATGTCAATAAACTTTTATTATTATTAGAATTAAGACTGTTGGCGTTTATGGAGCATTTTATTATGCTTGTTGTGATCATAAAAAAGAAAATCCTAATCAATATTTTACGTATATTTGTACCAGATTTTACTCTTTAGATGTTAACAAAAAGAAGTATAAAAATAATTGTGGCTAGTGGTATTCTTTCTTACAAATAAGTACAATGTTATACAGGGTGTCTCTTAAATAGGGGGACATGGCTTAACCACAAATTCCTGAGGCTAAAATAAGACGATTTAACCAAACTTGCTTCTACCGGAAAGTGTACCATTTAGCCAGAATTCTGCTTCAAAGTTCTTCGAAAAAAAATTAATTTTGCTTATAATAATCGGATGCTTTATTCGATTTGGATGAAATTTGGTATGACACTTTATATGGTTATAAGTCATATTTTAAGGTGAGACTTGTTATTATTAGTGAACCACTAGTGTATGAAACTTAGGTGACCCAACATTAATTAGACCGTAACTTTTTAATGGCAATGCCGAAAACGTGAAATTACTTTTCTTCAGAAAGATATATTTAATAGTAAACTTTTCTCTTTCTGTGTAATTTGTGATATCTGTTACGGTTCACACAGAAAAAAATAAAATCTGAGTGTCTGCACTGCTAAATTTTTAAAATAAATTTAATCTAGCAGTCTATCCAAATGTCAAACAAGTAATTTTTAATGACAGTAACAATTGTTTTACGGGTTGTCAAAAATTTTCTTCGCAATATTCTAAAATTAGTAACATCCGTTTGTTCGGCCTAATAATATTTTACTACCATTATTATAAATAAGACGATTACATATCTCAGCTTACTCCTAAACAAGTTGTGAAGATTGACAACTCGTTACTGTCATTAAAAATTACTTGTTTGACATTTGGACAGACTGCTAGATTAAATTTATTTTAAAAAATTTCACGATGCAGTCATTCAAGTTTTATTTTTTTCTGTCTGAGCCGTAACAGATATCACAAATTACACACAGAGAGAAAAGTTTACTATTGAATATATCTTTCTGAAGAAAAATAATTTCACGTTTTCGGCATTGCCATTAAAAAGTTACAGTCTAATTAATGTTGGGACACCTAAGTTTCACACACTAGTGGTTCACTAATAATAACAAGTATCACCTTAAAATATGACTTATAACCATATAAAGTGTCATACCAAATTTCATCCAAATCGAATAAAGCGTCCGATTATTATAAGCAAAATTATTTTTTTTTTCGAAGAACTTTGAAGCAGAATTCTGGCTAAATGGTACACTTTCCGGTAGAAGCAAGTTTGGTTAAATCGTCTTATTTTAGCCGAAGGAATCTGTGGTTAAGCCATGTCCCCCTATTTAAGAGACACCCTGTATACTACAGTAAAACCTGGAAAAGCTGGACTCTGTACAAGTCGAAAACCTATCTATAATGAACAGTTTTCGTAGTCCCAAATATAATACTAGCGAAATGTCCCTTTTGATGTCGGGAATTGTCTAACGTGGAAGCGGAAAAGTATTTTGTCCATCACCACTGATTTAAACCTTTACAAGACGGAAGCAGAAAGAAATTTTGGCTTATGTCTGATCAGTAATTCGGTTGTCAAGTAAAAATTACATATAATTCAATTCTGCACCTAAATCACTAGATACATATTATTTTTAAAATTTAAATTAAATTTCTGACTGTTCAAGTGATATGAATTTGTTTGTACTTATTTTATGTCTATCGTTATAAATGAGTAATATTTATATAATTTCATATCCGATTTTACAGGTTATCAAAATCAAACGTACAAAATTAAATCTATTTAGTGACTTAGGTGTAGAATTTAATTATCTGCAACTTTTCTTTGAAATGATTTTGTGTAAATTAATTGTTAATTTTTGCGCAAGGAATACTAATTCCCCATGTTAAACACCTATGGCCAAATTTTTAATTAACACCCTGCGTATCTCGTACATACGTATGTATGTAAACTAGCATTACATTTATTTGTTTACAATATTTTTTTTATAAGATTCCGGGTTATTCAAGTGTCTGTTAAAGCCGGAATAATGAATATATCGGATTTTTTTCTCGGTCTCCAACGCTGCCGGCTTGTACAGGTTTCACTGTAAAGTTGTATGAAGCGATCTAAGGAACTTATACAGGGTTTACTATCTTTTATAGAGGGTTGGGTAGCTTAGTAGTCGGGATTCTTAAATTATTAGAACTTGAAGGTATGTCTTAAAATTGAAAAGTCCCAAAAAATAAGTTTGCGTTGTCATGGTGATTGCCGTTATTTATTTATTTTTCTTAAAGGCTCATTCACAGCTACGAAAATAAGAAATATAAATAAAATTATAAATAAGACTTTATCGTTTGTGTTCACAGCTTCGAAAATAAAACGTAAATTAACATTGACAGCTTCATACCTTTTAAAGCACTGTAGGCAATCATATACCTAAGCGAACCTTTGTCTTAAGACAGCTTTTTAAAATTATATATAAATTGAAATCCTTTTGCCAGAACGTACATTGACAGCTCAAATGACAGTTGTTATGTATATGCTTATTTTTGTGTAAAATATTTAACATTTGCAAATCCTTGTGTTTATGTCTTATGTTTAATTTTATTTTCGAGAGCTGTGAACACTTTCATAAGAATCTATTGTTTATATCGTTATTTTTATTTTTATGTATAATTTTATTTTTATTTTCGAAGCTGTGAATGAGGCTTAACTGTCAGTTAGGAAAATCAACCATAATCGTTGTCAAAAGACGAACGAGTTTGCCTAATTCAATATTATGGCAAAGGTAATAAAGCGATCCGCCGAGTTGTCGAAGAATTTAATCAATGTTTCCGGATATTTACATCTCAAGTAGAGGTGTACAAAAATTGGTCAAAAAATTTCTATCAACTGGTTCCATACTGGATGTAAAAAAAAAACCAAAATAGTACCATGACAACGCAAATTTATTTTTTGGGACTTTGAATAATTTTCAACTAAAATGACCAATTTTCGATTTTTATCTGAAACTAAAAGAAAATTTGACAATGTTAAAACTGAAATGGCCGTTTCGGGACATCCAAAAACTTTTATCAAGAATACATTTTTTTTGTAAAATAAAAACTAAAAAATTTTTCCTCTTTGGAACTCGATCCGTGGACATACTGTATAGGTATATAGAATGTTTTAGACCACCCGTCCCAGGCTTTTTTTTTAAACTATGACGTTCACATGAAGAATTTTATTGTAGTAGTCTCGACTTCCAAGATTTACCGGAAATAGGCGTAACTATACTCAACTTCAAAATTACAAATAGGACCCTAGGTCATGTGTGGTATCGTTGGATGCGTATTCTAAAAACAAACAACTTTTGTTAGAAACATTTTTTTTATATTAGGTATTATTTACAAAATAAATTCTAAAAATAATTTAAATGTTCAAAGTGCCTTCCACCTTGATTTTTGTAACCGAATTCGGACATTATTGACTGCTCTTAATATTTCGTTTTCATTCAGCGACCGGCAAACGTCCCGAATCCTGTCCTTCATATTATCCCTCGTGGTTGGACGCTGCTGGTACACCAGTTCTTTGACACGTACCCACAAGAAGAAATCAAGTGGTGTGAGGGCAGGGGAACGAGCTGGCCATGAAATCGGCCCTCCTCTTCCGAGCCAACGGTCAGGGAAAAGACGATCAGTAGTTTGGCGGGCTACTCTTGAAAAATGAGCTGGGCAACCATCTTGTTGCAGCCACATACTTGACGTGTTGTAATTGTAACATCTTCTAGAAAATAGTAGAGGTTGTTCTCAAGGAAATCAGCATATATTGCCTCATTTCTTCAGAAAGATATATTTAATAGTAAACTTTTCTCTTTCTGTGTAATTTGTGATATCTGTTACGGTTCACACAGAAAAAAATAAAATCTGAGTGTCTGCACTGCTAAATTTTTAAAATAAATTTAATCTAGCAGTCTATCCAAATGTCAAACAAGTAATTTTTAATGACAGTAACAATTGTTTTACGGGTTGTCAAAAATTTTCTTCGCAATATTCTAAAATTAGTAACATCCGTTTGTTCGGCCTAATAATATTTTACTACCATTATTATAAATAAGACGATTACATATCTCAGCTTACTCCTAAACAAGTTGTGAAGATTGACAACTCGTTACTGTCATTAAAAATTACTTGTTTGACATTTGGACAGACTGCTAGATTAAATTTATTTTAAAAAATTTCACGATGCAGTCATTCAAGTTTTATTTTTTTCTGTCTGAGCCGTAACAGATATCACAAATTACACACAGAGAGAAAAGTTTACTATTGAATATATCTTTCTGAAGAAAAATAATTTCACGTTTTCGGCATTGCCATTAAAAAGTTACAGTCTAATTAATGTTGGGACACCTAAGTTTCACACACTAGTGGTTCACTAATAATAACAAGTATCACCTTAAAATATGACTTATAACCATATAAAGTGTCATACCAAATTTCATCCAAATCGAATAAAGCGTCCGATTATTATAAGCAAAATTATTTTTTTTTTTCGAAGAACTTTGAAGCAGAATTCTGGCTAAATGGTACACTTTCCGGTAGAAGCAAGTTTGGTTAAATCGTCTTATTTTAGCCGCAGGAATCTGTGGTTAAGCCATGTCCCCCTATTTAAGAGACACCCTGTATACTACAGTAAAACCTGGAAAAGCTGGACTCTGTACAAGTCGAAAACCTATCTATAATGAACAGTTTTCGTAGTCCCAAATATAATACTAGCGAAATGTCCCTTTTGATGTCGGGAATTGTCTAACGTGGAAGCGGAAAAGTATTTTGTCCATCACCACTGATTTAAACCTTTACAAGACGGAAGCAGAAAGAAATTTTGGCTTATGTCTGATCAGTAATTCGGTTGTCAAGTAAAAATTACATATAATTCAATTCTGCACCTAAATCACTAGATACATATTATTTTTAAAATTTAAATTAAATTTCTGACTGTTCAAGTGATATGAATTTGTTTGTACTTATTTTATGTCTATCGTTATAAATGAGTAATATTTATATAATTTCATATCCGATTTTACAGGTTATCAAAATCAAACGTACAAAATTAAATCTATTTAGTGACTTAGGTGTAGAATTTAATTATCTGCAACTTTTCTTTGAAATGATTTTGTGTAAATTAATTGTTAATTTTTGCGCAAGGAATACTAATTCCCCATGTTAAACACCTATGGCCAAATTTTTAATTAACACCCTGCGTATCTCGTACATACGTATGTATGTAAACTAGCATTACATTTATTTGTTTACAATATTTTTTTTATAAGATTCCGGGTTATTCAAGTGTCTGTTAAAGCCGGAATAATGAATATATCGGATTTTTTTCTCGGTCTCCAACGCTGCCGGCTTGTACAGGTTTCACTGTAAAGTTGTATGAAGCGATCTAAGGAACTTATACAGGGTTTACTATCTTTTATAGAGGGTTGGGTAGCTTAGTAGTCGGGATTCTTAAATTATTAGAACTTGAAGGTATGTCTTAAAATTGAAAAGTCCCAAAAAATAAGTTTGCGTTGTCATGGTGATTGCCGTTATTTATTTATTTTTCTTAAAGGCTCATTCACAGCTACGAAAATAAGAAATATAAATAAAATTATAAATAAGACTTTATCGTTTGTGTTCACAGCTTCGAAAATAAAACGTAAATTAACATTGACAGCTTCATACCTTTTAAAGCACTGTAGGCAATCATATACCTAAGCGAACCTTTGTCTTAAGACAGCTTTTTAAAATTATATATAAATTGAAATCCTTTTGCCAGAACGTACATTGACAGCTCAAATGACAGTTGTTATGTATATGCTTATTTTTGTGTAAAATATTTAACATTTGCAAATCCTTGTGTTTATGTCTTATGTTTAATTTTATTTTCGAGAGCTGTGAACACTTTCATAAGAATCTATTGTTTATATCGTTATTTTTATTTTTATGTATAATTTTATTTTTATTTTCGAAGCTGTGAATGAGGCTTAACTGTCAGTTAGGAAAATCAACCATAATCGTTGTCAAAAGACGAACGAGTTTGCCTAATTCAATATTATGGCAAAGGTAATAAAGCGATCCGCCGAGTTGTCGAAGAATTTAATCAATGTTTCCGGATATTTACATCTCAAGTAGAGGTGTACAAAAATTGGTCAAAAAATTTCTATCAACTGGTTCCATACTGGATGTAAAAAAAAAACCAAAATAGTACCATGACAACGCAAATTTATTTTTTGGGACTTTGAATAATTTTCAACTAAAATGACCAATTTTCGATTTTTATCTGAAACTAAAAGAAAATTTGACAATGTTAAAACTGAAATGGCCGTTTCGGGACATCCAAAAACTTTTATCAAGAATACATTTTTTTTGTAAAATAAAAACTAAAAAATTTTTCCTCTTTGGAACTCGATCCGTGGACATACTGTATAGGTATATAGAATGTTTTAGATCACCCGTCCCAGGCTTTTTTTTTAAACTATGACGTTCACATGAAGAATTTTATTGTAGTAGTCTCGACTTCCAAGATTTACCGGAAATAGGCGTAACTATACTCAACTTCAAAATTACAAATAGGACCCTAGGTCATGTGTGGTATCGTTGGATGCGTATTCTAAAAACAAACAACTTTTGTTAGAAACATTTTTTTTATATTAGGTATTATTTACAAAATAAATTCTAAAAATAATTTAAATGTTCAAAGTGCCTTCCACCTTGATTTTTGTAACCGAATTCGGACATTATTGACTGCTCTTAATATTTCGTTTTCATTCAGCGACCGGCAAACGTCCCGAATCCTGTCCTTCATATTATCCCTCGTGGTTGGACGCTGCTGGTACACCAGTTCTTTGACACGTCCCCACAAGAAGAAATCAAGTGGTGTGAGGGCAGGGGAACGAGCTGGCCATGAAATCGGCCCTCCTCTTCCGAGCCAACGGTCAGGGAAAAGACGATCAGTAGTTTGGCGGGCTACTCTTGAAAAATGAGCTGGGCAACCATCTTGTTGCAGCCACATACTTGACGTGTTGTAATTGTAACATCTTCTAGAAAATAGTAGAGGTTGTTCTCAAGGAAATCAGCATATATTGCCTCATTGAGAACGTGGTCGAAGAAATGCGGACGAATAATTTAACCTCCCAAAATGGCGCACCAGACATTAAGCCCCAAACATGTTGATTATCCACTTCACGTAGCCAGTGAGGGTTCTCGCGAGACCTGTAGTGAGCGTTATGGATGCTAACATATCCATTACTCCAAAATGTTGCCTTATCTGTCCAAAGGATTCTATGATGGAAGGTCCGGTTTTTATTTAACAACCATTCGCAAACATCCAACCGGTTCTGAAAATCTCGCCCTCCAAATTCCTGGTGTAGATTAATATGATAAGGATGTAAATTATTTATGTTCAGAATCCTCCAAGTTGTTGTATGGCTAATCCCAGCGTCGATGGCAAGTCGACTTGTTGCGATGTGTGGGTCCAGAGCAACAGCCACAAGGATGTTAGGTTCTCTTGAGCATTGTGTACATCCAGCGTAAAAGCTTAAAACTAAACTTCGTTCTAGTCTAATTACAAGAAAAATATTAGAGATATAAAGGTGAAACAAATATTATATGAAAGATAAAGGATGAATCTAGGTTTCTCCGGAAAAAGATATTTTTATATTTTAACAATATGACAAGCTCTAAAACTACACTTATTTTGTCATACAATTTCGGGCTTTTAATAAACATTTTTCGTAAAACTATCTTCACAGAAACTTTTATTCATTCTTTAATAACACAGAGGTGTAAATAACTTAATTATTACTATGCCCATTTCAATAAATTTAGACTGGAATGAAGAGTCTAAAAGGTGCAAATTTATGTGAAATTTTCGGTAGTGAACTACTGCCTCTAGCGGAATATTTATGAAGTATGAGACTATCTCTGTCTTTTGTAGTTGACCAAACAAGTTTTGTGCTATACCATTCATATTATAAGTAAATTTGTAATATTACTAATATTCATATTAGAAAATGAAAATAACTTATTTTGTATATATGCAAGTCGGAGTGGTCTTATCAAATGTCATATTTAACATCTTTTCACGTTATTTTTTGACTCTACAATAAAGTTTGTTCATATTTGTTATCAACATTTGTAATTCATCTGTTTCCATTCTGGAGCGTTATTATTGTTGTTGTAAACTACCCTTGTTTCCATCATTTCGTTATTGTCTATTGTTAGTGCTGTGTCATTCTATTTTAATTTTGGTTATTCTGGTTTTTTGAGTTGCTTACGTTCTGGATTTGTCGCCAAAAACCTGTATCTATTATGTTATTCCCATTGATATATAAAAGTATTATATACCAAATTTGAAAATTTTTGGATTATATTTCAATATAGTTTTTCATTAAAATCTATTATAGGCTTCAAGTAAAGTACCACTTCCGGGTAGACCATTTTAACTAAAATCTATTTTGTCATTCCTATCTATATGAAAGTCTTATATACCAAATTTGAAAAGTTTTGGATAATATTTTAATATAGTTTTTCATTAAAATCTATTATAGACTTCAAGTAAAGTACCACTTCCGAAAGTTATGTAATGACCAAAAAGGGAGGTGCACAACTAGATGTTATAACAGTCCTAAATACAAAATTTTAACTTTCTACGGCTTCCCGTTTTTCAATTATGCGAGATACGTACGTACATATGTATGTACATACGTACGTACGTACAGACGTCACGACGAAATTAGTGAAAATGGATTCAGGGATGGTCAAAATGGATATTTCCGTTGAAATCCGGAAACCGAAATTTTTCGCGATTACAATACTTCCTTTACTTCGTACAAGCAAGCAAAAATCTGTTGTGGCCAGCACAACACCTCTCGCCATTTCCATATTAGGCTGTATAAGTATTGTACCTATTGCACTTCGCTATCGAACCGTCGTTTCATAACAAAAAATGACAGAACTTTCCCTAAATAGTTTTTATTGTATTTAACATGTCTGCTGCACACATATAATTCTAATTATATCTATTTTTCATTGTATGAGGCATTTCCTAAATGTCAGAGATTCTTTCAATTTATTAACAAGATTTTACCTATAATTTTAAATATTTAATTAATAAAACAATAAAAAAGATTAAATGTACTTCCCAGAAAAGGCTATCAGAATATTACTAAAACTGTTGAATTTTGACACTGACATCTGTCATTTACAAACTATGTTATAAACATTTGAATTTGTCAAGTGGTTTCCTTAGTGCCTTAGCCTCTGCGATTAGATTATTCTATTTATTATAATGTCTTCATCTCTAAATCTATACAACATATAATAAAAATTTTAAGTGTATTAGATGGAAAATTTTGTACTATATTTGTAATAACAAAAATTTCCAAAAAAATATATTTAGAAGAATTTTTCTAAGAAACTACTACTTCCGGTTGTCCAATTGTTACCAAAACCTTTTCAGCGCTTCCGACGAATGTCAGATTGAGGAATTTATAGTTAAACAGGTCTTAAGTCTTATAGTTTTTGAGGAATCGTCCCTACAACATCCAGACATACACAAACACATCACACATCCACACACACTCACAGACATCATTTTAAAAATGTTATAATCGGATTCTAGGGACCTTAAATCGTGCTTATTCACTAAAATCTGGATATGCGAATTATAACATAAATCCAATACCTCTCTTAGCGAGAGGTAAAAAACAATATTACATAAAAACTACAATTTTACAAAATTATTATTACAATACTATAATTATACTCTATACAATATTATTTTCAATACCAATGTTAACAGAATAAGGCTGATTGAAAGTAATTTCTAACGGTAGTACAGGCTGCCACTAGACAAAATTTCAGCATTGAACCACGACAAATATATAGCTGGGCAGTTAATGGCACAGCAGTGATAGACTCCGCCTACTGTCCCCACGTGCTTTACCCCTCTCATACCTCACCGCCGGCAGCACCACTAACAGAAAGTATCCATAATGCTCTTAAATGACGATTTTTGTAGTGGCTTGGTTGTACTTCACCAGTCATCTTGACTCGACTCGCTAGGCGTCGAAATACCTTCCTCGAGGGACTGGCTCGCTGAGGGTATCGCTCAGCGTATAGCCTCGCAACCGCACGGCATTCACCTAACAACATGTCGAATCCTTCGCGCTTTGAAAATATCATGTTGTCACATTTAAAAACTGCATACAAACGTGTCATAGTGATTAAAAGTAAATGTCAAATTAAACCAGTGAAAAACTGGAATAAGATGGCTATGCAAGGTGGAAAGTATTTCGAATATTTAAACAATTTTTAGTATTTATTTCGTAAATAATACGTAATATAAAAAATGTTTCCAACAAAAATTGTTTGTTTTTAGAATACGCATCCAACGATACTACACATGACCTAGGTTTCCATGTGTAATTTTAAAGTTGAGTATAGTTACGCCGACTTTCGGTAAATTCCGGAAGTCGAGACTACTACCGTAAAATTCTTCATGTATGGTTATGTTATGCTACTTTTTTTCTGAAGGTCTAGGACGTCGTAGTTTTGAAAAAAAAGCCTGGGGCGGGTGATCTGAAACATCCTGTATATATAAGGTTTTTTAGGGCCTTAGTTATGTTCTTCTACCAGACCGATTTTGATGAATCCTTTTTTTTAATGAAAGCTGTTAGCATGTACTAAAATCTTTACATAAATACTGGTAACATTCGTCATACTATTTCTTTTTTCTTTTGGCGTCTTGTAGGTTTTCGATTCTTTAACTATTTACAAACATGTTTTATACAGGGCTAATTAAATTAAATTCAGTTCAATCAAATGTACTATACTTAAGTTTGCTTCTATTTCTAATTTGTAATATTTTTTATACTTTACTATTGTACTTGTATTTTCATGTAGTAATTTGTTCCTGTCCATTTTTTGGGTTCGCCTGTTAGGGCAGTGTAATGTTTAAATTATTGTTTAAATTAGCTATCTTTCTCTAAATATCTTACTTTGACAAACATGAAGCTATTAGACATAGGTACATGGGTACGTATCGAAGAAAAAAAGAAAAAATGAAGGAATTCATAAGGCGGAGATCAATATACAATTACTTGTTTTCTTGTGGTTTGGAAATCAATGACGTCAAGCGCATTGTATCATAATCGATTATGTATGTATACTACTATTTTTATGTAAAAATAAAATAAAACAAAAAAATATTTTCTATGTAATAAATGGAAAATAATTTTGATTGATATTGTTACGCCAGTCATAAAATGCAATGTTTCGGATAACGATTTTTTCAAGTTTTCACACAAAATTTAACGTTGATACTCTGTTCCTGAAATTCAGTCGACTCAAAAATCGTAAAATATGCATGACGAATTTATGCTTGAAGTAACATCGACTACTCGGAATAACAAGGTTGTTACTGGAAGAAAGTATAATGCAGAGGAAGCTGATTCGAAATTTTAACTTGCTACTCGCTATTATTATACAGTGAAAATTAGAAATTATTAGGTCTTATTCATTTTTGAATATAGAAGAACAAATAGTACTATTAATAAACATATACATATATTAATGAAACTTACAAGTATTTCTAAGTAAATCTCTATTCTATTCAATTCTATTCTATGCTATTCTTTTCTATTTTATTAAATTATTTGAAATAATTGTATAGGGTATCCAGCCAGTTAAACGGTTTATTATTTTTTTATTATTGGTAATTCTCTACATGTATATTACTAAATAATATGTCTACATTATTCTTTTCAACATGTATTGTGATTTCATTGTTTTTTTGTTTCGTTGTTCATTGACAAAATGACAAATGCTCTGCCATGTCAAATTCAAAAGATTGAATAGTGAAAATTAATAGGCAGAAGACTTACGTTATCAACCTAAAAAAAAAAAAACAAAATGAAAATAACTTGTACAAATTATTTATTTTTACTTTATTTATTTACAGAATGTAATAGATATTTACACACCAAGTGAGCTAAGATAATGTTTATTCATGAGAAGAAAGTTTACAGAGTTAAATTCTTCAAGTGAATAAACATTCTTAGCTCACGTGGTTTGTATAATATTTTATTCAATTTTGACGAAATACTAATAAAAACCATTATAATATTTAATTTTGACAAAATAAAAAACTGATCAGTTAGTAGGCTGAGCATGACAATCGTCGCTGATAGACGTCAAGTTATGTATTTAAAATGCTTTATTGTCTGTCATTTGTGCCGTGAAAAATAATGAAAATGGCTGATAATGTCTAATAAATATTATGGTAAGTTATTATATTATGGATGTTATTTTAAATGCATTATTTGTTGCAGAGTGAGTTAAAATTTTGTGAGAGTGACTTAATAGTATATTTATACACGTGTATCATTCGCTATTTTTTATTATAAATGCATCATAACCATCTAAAACTGAAAATTATTGCAAATCATACGGTTTTGATTTTTGATCTAGTGAGTTTGAGCATTTCCAAGGAGACAGTTAGTAATTATTGGTATTGTTTACGTTAAGTCAACAAGTCAATATTTTTTTTTTATTGTTTTAGTTGTTATTCATATTTATTGTCATTTTTCGTTACCTGGGTAACTCAAAAATTTAGCGTGTTTTAATGGTCGATTTACGCACGCTTTTGCGTGTTTTAAAGAGCAATTATAATGCATGTATAATAAAAAAAATTAATTCACATGTGAAAAAAGTGTTACTTATAGTTGTTGATATGGAGTTAATAATGACAGTTTAAAACTTCAAAATTGAATAAAAGTATTTGAAATAATTGTAGTTCATTTTTATACAATCCGTTGGCATGACAATGTTTACATTAAATTTTATATCGATCGAATATCGATCCTGTCACTATAGTTACATGTAAGTTTTCTCTGCTTCAAGTATTTATGACGTGCTACAGTATTATTTGTTTGTTTTAATAAGTAATATACTATAATACATCCATAATAATGGTATTGTAAAAGAATAATGATAACATTTGACAGCCATGTACATAGTTACTAGCTGTCATTCTGTCACGGGCCCCCATATCTGCTTGCTCTCGCCTTATCAGTTAGTATCCCATCTAAATGTAGTACTATATGACGTCATTACTTTATTAATATTATTTGATGACGTATTATTGAGGTAATGGGTGGCATTAATAAGTAAATACTTATAAGTACTTACTAACATTTACTTATATCAGTACCAGCAAAAATTACAAGTAAATACTTATTTTCGAAATAATAACCAAATGTTGATATTTAAAGAAAATATTCACTTATGAATATGTACTTACATATGAAATAATGAAAATAATATTTATTTATAGTTGTTGAAAGTTAATAAACTAATCTCAAATTCAGTTCTATATGTTTTTGAAATTTTAAAAACGTTTTATAACAAAAAAAAAATTACAGAACTTTACCCAAATATTGTTTTTTATTGTATTTAACATGTCTTCTGCACACATACAATTCTAATTATATCTATTTTTCATTGTATGAGGAAGTTCCTAAATGTCAGAGAATATTCCAATTCATTAACAAGACTGGCGGTATTTCTGATAAATACGAGGATAAATATATGCATTTTACCTATAATTTTAAATATTTAATTAATAAAACAATAAGAAAGATTACATGTACTTCCCAGAAAAAGATTTCAGAATGTCACTAAATCTGTTGATTTTGACACTGACATCTCACATTTACAAACTATGTTATAAACATTACTATTTTATAAACATTTGAATTTGTCAACTGGTTTCCTTAGTGCCTTAGCTTCTGCGATGTATTACAACCGATTATTCTATATATTACAGTGTCTTTATCTCTAAATCTATACACTATATAATAACAATGTTCAGTATATTAAATGGAGAATTTTATGTTCTTTAATATTTGTTATAACAAAAATTTCCAAAAGAAATTATTTAGAAATTATAAAGAAACTATTATTTCCGGTTGTCCAATTATTACCAAAATCTAATCAGCTCTTCCCAGGAATGTCAGATTAAGGAAACTGCAGTTAAATATTTTTTAAATCTTATAGTATTTGAGAAACCGTGGCACCAACATCCCCACACACACAAACACATACACACACATACATACATACATACATACATACATACATACATACATACATACATACATACATACATACATGCATACGGACATCATCGTAAAAATGTTATAATCGGATTCTACAGATCTTAAAACGTGCTTTCTACTAAAGTCTGGATATGCGATTTTTAGCATGATTCCAATACCTCCGGATGTTATGTATTACAACTCTTTGGCATTTGTTTTTTACCTTCCGTCAAAAGGAAGGTATTGTTTTTGGTCAAAAAATTTGGTGGTGAGTTTTTAATGAATAAGCACGTTTTAGGGTCCCTACAATACGAATGTACTATTTTTAAGATGATGTCTGTATGTGTGTGTGTGTGTCCGTGTGTGTGTCTGTGTGTGTGTGTCTGTGTGTGTGTCTGTGTGTGTGTCTGTGTGTGTGTCCGTGTGTGTGTGTGTGTGTGTGTGACGAATTTTTCTCCGTCGATAACTCCAAAACTACAATTCTAAAAATTATGATTCTTTCATATTCCTCTTCTTTACAACCATATGAAGAGCTGATTAGATTTTGGTTATAATTGGTCAACCGAAAGTACCCTTATTTGAAGTTCTTAACAGTTTTTCTTGAAAAATCGCAGTTAAATATCATTTTCGACATTTTATGTGATTATCAATAGAAAGAATATCTTATTCTCTATACGGTTCGATTATACATTTTCCTTCATATTCAATAGATATAGAGTCATAGAGAGATTAAGAGAGATTAACTTTCGAAAATCAGTCAGCATTGCAAAAATTATGAAAACAACAGATACACATATTCAAAAAAATCTGTTGTGGCCAGCACAAGACCTTCCGTCAATTCCATGTATTTTGTACAAATCCCATACCAAAAGGTCCTTGGAACAGATTCTATATAACATCATGTAAAAACACATACTATTTTTTACAAATTCCATACCAAAAGTTCATTTGAAAAGGTTCTATAAATCCAATAAAATTATAACATAAACTACACTAAGTAATGTCCTTCCATCTTCTCTTTGGCCTTTCTCTGCGTGTCACTTGCGAGCAACACTATGACATACCAATTTTAGATCCTATACTTTTTTCCGTATTTGGTTTTGCACTTGCAACTGACATCTGTCAATTAAATTTTTTTGAATAATTATGTCAGCTGTTTCCATGATAAATAACAAAGCTGACTAATTTTTGAAAATTAATTTCTTTATAATGCTTTAAATTTACATCTATTGAATATGAAGGAAAATGAATAATCAAACCATATAGAGAAGAGTATTTTCTTTAATAAATATAATAAGAAAATGTCAAAAAATAATATTTAACTGCATTTTTTTAAGAAAAACAGTTAAAAACTTCAAATAAGGGTACTTCCGGTTGACCAATTATAACCAAAATCTAATCAGCTCTTCATATGGTTGTAAAGAAGAGGAATATGAAAGAATCATAATTTTTAGAATTGTAGTTTTGGAGTTATCGTCGGAGAAAAATTTGTCACACACACACACACACACGGACACACAGACACACACACAGACACACACACAGACACACACACAGACACACACACGGACACACATACACACATACAGACATCATCTTAAAAATAGTACATTCGTATTGTAGGGACCCTAAAACGTGCTTATACATTAAAAACTCACCACCGAATTTTTTGACCAAAAACAATACCTTCCTTTTGACGGAAGGTAAAAATCTAATTGACACATGTCAGTGGCAAGTGCAAATCCAAAGTGGAAAATATATGATCTGAAAGTGATATAAGTGACAGAGTGTCCCTCGCCAGTGGGAAGAAAAGATGGAAGGACTGTATAGCAGAAGATTTGAGAGAGGAAGAACTGTGTCACGAATGTGCTTTGGACAGGAATGAGTAGAAGAGAAGAGTAAGAAACAGCGACTTCTAATAAAATAGGGCAAAGTTGAAGCAGGAGGAAGTGTTAACTGCAATACATAATGTACGTCGTATTCGTATAAAAATTTTATTAGATTTTAGAATATTTTCAAAGGAACTTTCAGTATGGATATGTAAAAAATAGTGTGTTCTTGTTACAACTATACAGGATATATAGAATCTTTTTCAAGGAAATTTTGGTATAGGATATGTACAAAATACATCGAATTGACGGAAGGTTTTGTGCTGGCCACAACAGATTTTTTTTTATTGTTGTAACTGTTACCATACCAGGGTCGGCAACACATCTTAAAAATATTTTCATTTAATAAAAAATGAACACAGAGTACCACCTCTAGATTCATTGCTAACGCCAAGAAAGTGTTTTGATAGCCATTCCACATTTTCGGAGGTAAAGCGATACAATTTAACAAAATCTTGTTTACTGGGATTTTCCTTACGAATCTTCTAATCTTTACGGGCTCGTACGGCGTAGAACATGTTTTTTAATTATTATAATCTTTGAAAGTTCAGTCCCCATTAGCATGACAAATATCATACTTATAAATTTATAAGTAAATATTTAATTCTATAAGAATCAACACATTTTATTAATACAGTTACAACTAATTACTTATTTTGATTATAAGTATAAGTATATAGTTTCGCCAAATAAGTATTTTCTTATAGCATCAGCTTTTACTTTATTAAAACGGATATACCGGGAGTTTATTTTATCAGTAAACATAGGGTATATCATTGCCATAGTTACGATATGAATGTTTGACAGCAATGTATTGAAGCGTTTATTTTATGAGTAAACATAGGCGTTTAACATGAGAAGCAGTTTTTTGTAAATACAAAGTGTTCGGCAAAAATTCAAGCCATGCTAATGAACATGATAATAGTACATTACATCTTGAACATTATTTAATATTAATTAATTTAATAATATTTAAAAAATTGCAATAAATTATAGAAATTGTCAAATAAATAATTGTTTCACTTTTTTTATTATGCAATATGTAAAGCTTTACAAATGTCTGCGGTGGCGCAGTGGTTCTAATAGTGGCGTCTGAGATTTTTAGTTGGGGTTCGATTCCCCGTTGGGGTAATTATTATTTTTTTTTTACGTAAAAATTGTTGAACTTTTAAAAATCAATTTCTATATTACAATCACTTAAAAATAATAATTACATTGTAATAAATTAAAGAGAAAATAATTGATTACAATAATCAAAATATTGATACAATAATAATGCATTGTATTTTATTTGATAAACACAGTAGAGACATAATATCTACAAAAATTTATTATATTTCAGTTATTTTTATTAATATCAAAGGAAATACAATGCATTATTATTGTATCAATATTTTGATTATTGTAATCAATTATTCTCAATTATTTTCTCTTTATTTATTACATTGTAATAATTATTTTTAAGTGATTGTAATATAGAAATTGATTTTTAAAAGTTCAGTAATTTTTACTTGAAAAAAAAAAAATAATTACCCCAACGGGGAATCGAACCCCAACCAAAAATTTCAGACGCCACTGTTATAACCACTGTGCCACCGAAGACATTTATAAAGCTTTTCATATTGCATAATAAAGACGTGAAACAATTATTTATTTGACAATTTCTGTAATTTATTACAATTTTTGCAATATTATTAAAGTAGTTGATATTAAATAATTTACAAGATGTAATGTACTATTATCGTGTTCAATAGCATGGCTTGATTTATTGCCAGACCTTTGTATTTATCAAAAACTGCTTCCCATGTTAAACGCCTATGTTTACTCATAAAACAAACGCTTCAATACATTGCTGTCAAACATTCATACAGTAACTATGGCAATGATATACCCTATGTTTACTGATAAAATAAACTCCCGGTATGTACTTATCAAACTATCAACATAAACATTTACTTACTTTTATTAATACCACCCAATATTTTGTTCTATTTATTAGTAATAATTTGAAAATTATCTATTTACTGTTACCAAATTTCGACTAGAAAAAAAAAAAAAACTGCATTCCAATTCAATCACCGAAGAAAATTAGACGAAAATTAAGCCCTGTGATTGAAATTGACAGTTTCACTGAATATGATATTCGGAATGTACAGAAACAGTGAGATATTTTTTGGTATTAATTATACAGTTTTCTGTATTTGTTTTTAAGGATCTCACATTATACTAGATAGTCTGTTGTATATACTACGAGAATGAAGTATTTAACGGCGGAAGGAGTATCCTTCAGAAAATTTTAAATAAAATTGGATTTCGGTGGAAGAAAATTATAACAGACGTTTTACATTTTTAAGAAAGATTTGGATTTATGAAGGTAACCCGCAGATCACATTTTAGCTCTTTTTACATTTTCATGTAAACTTTTTAACACATGACGTCATTGTTTCTAGAGATATTGGGCCGAATTCAGCACTCTTCTTTAGCCTAGTGATCGTCTCTAGTAACCATGGAAATAGCTTGCATCTTTTTCTTATTAATGTATTAGTACATGTCTCTCTGTATTTTGTTATTTTTAAATAAGCTTCATTAGTTAAAGAAGAGTGTTCAATTCGGCCCAATGTATTTATGATGTAAACCGCTACGTTGGCATGACCATATTTACATTAAATTTTGTATCGATCGCATATCGATTTTGTCAGTATTTGTCAGTTGGTTGTTAGTTTTCTGTGCGTTAAGTATTTGTGACTTGTGCTACAGTATTATCTGTTTGTTTTAATAAGTAATGTATGATAATACATCCAAAACATAGCAATTTCAGAAGCAAATCATGCGTGTCGTGAACTACTTCGAATGGGAAGAGGCCGTTGATTCCTATGAAAACTGCTAGAAAGTTTTTTTTTCAAATATTTCTTTTGTTATCAAACTCTAATTAAATTATGTAGTTTAGAGATCAACAGATGCCCTACAAACAAGCAAATCAGTTTTGACTTGTTTTGTTAGAAATATTTCGGGAAAAGTTGGAAGAGGCATTTTATTTCTAGAATAGGACGCGTGCAGTCACGTTCTTGGTCTTTCTTGACAAGTAGATGTGGGGGTCTGTGTCAGAATGACATCAAGTAATCATGTACATAACTTACAAATGTAATTTATTCATTCTGACGCGCGCTTCCATATCTGCTTGTTAAGAAATACCAACAAAGTCACATGACTGCTCGTGCCTTATAAATTAGTATCTCATGTAGACGTATGGCGTGATGACGTGGGTCTTCCGCCTAATCATTTAACATTTTGTAATGGGCTACTTGCGTGGTACTGAATATCCGATTTCTGTCACTATATACGTAATGTCATGTTGAAAACATAATAAAAATATAAATTTTATTTTTAAAAAATTATTTGTTTTTTGGTAAATTAAGAAAGAAAATTTTCTGTGACGTCTTTATGTTGAACTGGAAAAGGGAAGCATGTTTAAGAATGTAACTTATAGATGGCATTACGTGCGATAAAGTTTTAATTTGAATTTGACCACCAAAAAAATAAATTAAAATACTAACCTCCAAACTATTATTGAAACGTCAAACAGGTGAGCTATATTACTCGTATAAATATGCCGTTATGATGAGTGGGTACCTCGCTATAGCTTTACGGCCATTCATTGGTGTGGCGTAATTCTACGTCATACATGGCGGTAAATCAAATAATAAAATTTCATTATTTTATTATTTTAATTTTTTTTATAAAAATTTTGTCAAAAGGAAAAATATGGGTAGCAAGTTTTTGCTTTCTCTTCAAAAATATTAAATAAAAAATCTGATGTGGCCAACACAAAACCTCCCGCTATTTAATTTTTATTAATTTAAATACATACCTACGTATTTAGTAATGCTTCAAACTATATTATGTTCCATTGCATATAACTATTGCTTTATTTACGATTTTCTTTATTATTTACTGTCACTATTATTAATTTGAAGTGATTAGTTTTTTGACAATGACGTTTACCTGTCAGTTACATTCATTTGAAAAATAAACTGTGTAACAAAGGAATTGTGTTTATCTTAGGCTTCGGGATGAAAAAAAGAAAAATGATTTTTAAATTTATCTGTAAAATATAAAGAAAAAGTATTAATATATACCTGTACAAAATTCAATAATCTTTAATTTTACAATGACATTAAATGCGAAAAAATGGCATTTAATGGTATTTTTTGAAGAAAAACCATTATGAGCTTCAAGTAAAGTGCCATTTCCGGTTATCTGATTTACACCAAAATCTAATGGCAACCTATTCCTATTAGAATAGAGCAGAAATACAAGGTTTCAGAATTTTCTGAACGATAGTATTTGAGTTAGAGTGCAAACAAAATTTGTACACAAACACACATACACATACACACATACACACACACACACACATACACACATACACACATACACACATACACACACATACAGACATCATCGTGAAAATGTTAAAATTGGATTCTAGGGACCTTAAAACGTGGTCATTTACTAAAATCTCGATATGTGATTTTTAGCACGATCTTTGTACCTCCCTTACCAAGGGTAGCGGGAGGTAAGAAAGGTACGCAAGTAGCTCATTGTAATAATGGATTTTGTTTTTTGTTATAAGAATATGGAATGTAAAACAAATTCAAATGTTAACTGTAAATAAATCAAGATTCGTTGATTCGGGCAACATAACGCATTAAACTCGCAGTAGTGTCTTTTTGGCATTCCTAGAAGTAAAGTATTATAAATTTCGGAATTGAAAAGTTATTTAAAAAAATCTGATGTGTCCAGCACATGCCCTCCCGCAAATTCCATGTTTAAAGTAGCAATGAGCTGTAAGTAAAGCATCACTTCCGGTTGGTCGTTTGTAAACAAAATCTAATTTGCTCTTCCAATAAATAGAAAAATTTGTAATACGAAATTTTGGATTATATTTTATATTATCTGTATAAATTCTTCGCTGTGCATGATCCATTTCGTAAATGTGTAGTTGTAAACTAATATTTGACACTTTGAATTCACATACTTATTGAAGCATATCTGGTGACGGCTGATACGGCTGTGTCATCGTTGGCGTCGTGGTCGAATACGGATACATCTTCGCTGACTTCCCTCTCCACGGTCACAAACTAATCATTTCTAATTGATGTAGGAACTTTTCGGATAAATAGAGTTAAACAGTACTTTATAATATCCTACCCGAAACCCGAGACTGCGACAATGTAACAGGGGGGTGGGAGATGATTCTGTTTACTTTCTCTTTTCTTACTTTCTTTTCTTACCCCAACGATGACTTTATCTAACTGGTGGGCGCTTGCTGGTTCGCCCACCACTATACTGCGACGCAACACCCTTACGCTCACACTATCACTAAACACTTGATGATAGATGATGAACACATCTTTAATGGATGGCACCCACACACTATTTTTATACTAATTTTAACTAACTTTATTTACATAATTACGTTAATACTAAATCATTATTATTAATTACACTAAACTATACTCTTACAGTTACATTGTAATCTAATTATGAGTACTGGCGGAAAACGCCCAAAAACTAAACACAGACTACATGTCTTAACGGTTTGAATCATAAAACTCGACTGCCTTAAAACAAAAGGGTTATCTCTTCAACAGGCATATCTGATGAAGGGTGCGAGGGTGTAGCATCCATAGATAAGTAACAAGATTTCACGTAGTCTAGGCAATAACTTATAATAGTTAATTGTCAAAACAATAAATGTCTACGCGGTTGACATCTAGACTAAACAGAGATATAGGAAAAATGATTATTATTTCTAAACAGAATTTTGACTTACAAAGATAACAGAATTAAAATGTTGATATTGAAACTATAATTTAGAAGAGTTTATATTAAAGTTATTTACTTGTTATTTCACTATTCTCACCTTGTTACAAATGTGACAGTGACATTTATTTAAATATGTAAAAATTTTTACTAAAGTACTATATTTTTGTTTGACTGGCAAGATGGATGTAGCCAGCTAATTATCTCCCGCCAATTCCATGTTTAAAATAGCAATGAGCTTTAAGTAAAGTATCACTTCCGATTGATCGTTTGTAAACAAAATCTACTTTGTTCTTCCAATAAATAGAAAAGTTTGTAATACGAAATTTTGGATTATATTTTGTGTTTTTCCTGAAAAATCTGTTAGAGCTCCAAATTATGTACTACATCCGGTTTATCGTATATAGTGAAAATCTAATATGTTGTTTCAAACTATATACGAGTTTTAAATACCAACTTTGCAAAGTTTTGGATCATTACTATATTTTAAGGAAAAATGGTGACACATACATTATTGTCAAAATCAGCACCAACTTCCTTATGCTCTAAAACGCAATCTGGGTAAATTCTTCGCCGTACATTATCCATTTCGTAAATGTGTAGTTGCAAACTATTATTTGACACGTTCTTATTGAGAGATGTTTGATATATATAGTGCTGCAAACATCAAACTTAAATCGGATTATCCTGTACATCTAATATTTATGTATGATGGAAAATATATTATTTTTACAAACCTTAATTTCATTAGAATCATATTTTACTACTAGATTCTTCTCAACACGGTTTCATTATCAATTTTAATGTAATCGCTTCGTGACAGTGACATTTGTTTAAATATGTCAAATTTAATAAATTATTTGAGTGAACGTGAAGATATAACTTAAATTAAATACAATAATAAACCTTTCTTCACAAATTATATTATATTATCAAAATGTACATTTCGATTGCATTGCAATCATCATCAGTTGTAGTACAATAAAAAAAAATTGTTATTAAAGTATTGTTTTTATTTGACGCAGAGGCAAGGTGATATACAAAAATAAATAATTTTATAATTTAATATTTAAAGTCACCTATTTCAAGTTGTTTACTAAATGTTATTATCGTAGAATTGAAAATTGTGTCATTATATTCAATTTTTATACACTAAAAACTAATGAGCTCTTCCCACATTAGTGTAGAATGAGAATACAAAATTTCAAAATTTTCTGATTGATAGTATTTGAGTAATCGTATCCACACGATCCACACACATACACACACACAAACATACATACATACAGACATCATTGTAAAAATGATAAAATCGGATTCTGGGGACATCAAAATGTGCTTATTCACTAAAATCTCTATTATGCGAATTTTAGCCCGATCCCTATACCTCCCTTACCTAGGGTAGCGGGAGGTAAACAATTGTCACTGAGGTACAAAAATACCCGACCTGGCCTTAGGATGGTTAAAACTCAGTACCACATAGAAAATTATTATTTATTTATATTAATAAAACATTAATAATAATAAAACATATAAAAATAATGCCCGGTTTCTCCACAGCAACTTAAGTTGTTGATTATTAAAGTGCTACTTAATTGTAAGTAGGCTTTATATCCCAATTGCGTTGCACCAGCAAATTTAAATCCGAACTTAACTTATGTCAGAAATTACACTGGCAACAGCGTAATGCTGCTCTATGATTAGTCAATTTGAAATTTAGCAATTCAAAATAAAATATCGGCTATCAAACGTCAAAGCTGTCATTATGTTCATCAGTGTTTATGATTGTATTCGTTTTAACAATATTTGATATGGATTTACTTGATTTCCTTAATTTTGACGACATGAACGTCGTGGATAATGTGGACGAAGTTTATTGTGTCCTTCTTACCAAAAATGTTAAAATTCTCCGGCAAATATATAAAAATAATTGATTTGTTCTAATTATATGACAACAAAGATTTTTTTGTCGGTTCAGAATAACCAAAAACACTATCATAGATATTGTTATATTAGTATTATTTTCCAGGTATTATCTTTGCGAATATTACACACCGCATTGGTTTTTTTTTATTTTCAATATTATCTTTAGGCATATGTTTCTACAATCCCACAGAGCATTTTTTTCTTCCTTGCTATAATTTATTCGTTTCTTCTCCATATCATTGAATTTTTACACTGTAGCAGCCTAAAATGAAACATATTTACCGCGACTTAGTGATATGACAACTGACATATGACATAAGTTACCGTATTTTTCGACTTACATTTAAGTGCTACTTACGTCTCACATTTTGACATTTTTGCGTAGTGCAACAGTTTAAGGTGGAACTTAAGAATAAGCAACGACTTAAGTTCTAAGTTGCTCTGGAGAAACCTGGTATACGAGTCATTCAAAGAACACATGAGTTACAAAACTAATAAATTTCTTCATGGCAAGAAAATCTAATTTAATTTTAATGTTGTTTTAGTTATGATCTTACTCAGTCATTACAGCTATTATTGTTTTCAAAGCATTCCGCTTACCGACACCAATTTCTGAAAATCTTTTTAACTTTTTTAAAGCACTGTATATGTTACAGACAGAACTTTGTCACTACATTTGATTAAATTTTTGCAGACAAAACTTTGCTTTTGTACTATCTCGAAAAAGGACAGCAATATCTATAAACTAATGCCAACAAGAGATAGAAAAATGCTAGATAGAACTTAAGCTGTGTCCGATGTCACATTTTGGCATTCAGTATTTAGGATTTAGGTCTTCTTCACATAAATACAACTCCGAATGGCACACTAGTGATATCTATTGGTTTTTATGGCAACACTTTAGAACAACTAAGATAAATTATACAATTCGATTTAATTTGATGCTTGAGAGTAAATGTCAATATTGTATTTCATAAAATAGAAGCTAAGAAGCTATTCTTTGTCATAAACTTGACGTTTTGTACAAATTATAGCAACGAATATGATTTGTTTATTTAGTGCGCGTCAACTTCAAGGCATAGTGTGCTCCTGCAAAACCCTAAAATCTAATTCCTAACATCCTAAATAATCACTAGGTTTAGGGCACATAAATTTAGGATTTAGATATTAGGGCGATAAAAGTGCAACATCGGACACAGCCTTAGTCATGCAAAAATTTAATTTTACCAAAAATTTTCAGTTATTGCCTTGTTATTCTAAACCCCCGTACTATAAAAATGATATAAAACCTCGGAAACTTTTTGTACAGGCCATAGACAATTCTGTTTATAGTAAGTATTGTAGTAATTAATCTTTCAGCACTTGTAATACTATTAGGACATTCACTACACATTTATCCCATTCGCATATGATACTGAATAGAGAAATGCAAATACTCGTATATTGTGTTTTGCAAATTCACAAACAAAAGAAACATCCTTGACACAAATGCGGGAAAATTATGTTGTTACTTTCCTTAATTTAGGTGTGTAATAAATCCGAGAAATATTCATACATATCCACGTATGTTTAGCGAGAAATTTTTCTTCGTAACTCTCCATTTTGGCATGAAAGTTGAAATGAATGGTAACAGATATTTCACGCAATTTACGACGTCGAGCTAAGTGCGAGAATTCTCACCGCGAAATAAATGTAACTGAAATTCTCTCCCCGTACATCGCGGCTCAACCAACACATAAAATACTCGTTATGCGCAGGAAGATGATATTTTAATGTACCCGTTTAAATTTTGATACGCGTTCGTACTTCCAACACTTCAAATGCTTTATGCCAAAATGTTAAAAATGTCAGCGAGAGATAAGGATGTATAAATTATTCGATTATTGACGATGAATTACTCTGTTTATATTGAGTGATTTATTCAAATGTGGATATAATGGAAGATATTTGTTACCTGAAATTTACGGCACATTTTGTTCTTCATCTTTTTTTATTTGATAAAACTTCACATAGATTAATAGTTTCTTTGCTCCTTATTTTAATATATTTAAACGGATATTATTTTTTATTAAATATTACATAAATATTATTAAACTTAATTGCATAAATTCTTTATTTAGATAAAATTATACAAAAAGGTATTAAAAAGTAAAATATTTAATCAGCATTTCCATCTTTCGGTGTGCATAAGCGACACATGGCTAGGTCCCTGTCATCTTGTTTGAAAAATAAAAAAAGTAAGATGAGAACTTATGCCTCTATTCTGTACAAATGCTCTATAACACAGTATCTTTACAGTAAGTTACAGAGCTCTGTAAATGGCCTCCCTATATAGAGCAACAGTAACAGCTATTTTGTACTTTCTTCTATATAGTTGTATTTACAGTGTAGTTAGTTTAATATTTGTTTGTTAATTTGACGATTTAAGTTCTGAAGTGGTCTCATAACACGACGAAGGATCAGTATGAAGAATATTAAATTTTTAATTGTATTCTTCAACTGGTTGTTCATATGAAGTATTACTGAATAAATATAGAGCTACTAACATCTAAAATTATTCATTTATTTATTTATTTATCTATTTATTTATTGATTTATTTATTGATTTATTTATTTATTTATATATTATTTATTTATTTATTTATATATTATTTATTTATTTATTTATTTATTTATTTATTTATTTATTTATTTATTTATTTATTTATTTATTTATTTATTTATTTATTTATTTATTTATTTATTTATTTATTTATTTATTTATTTATTTATTTATTTATTTATTTATTTATTTATTTATTTATTTATTTATTTATTTATTTATTTATTTATTTATTTATTTATTTATTTATTTATTTATTTATTTATTTATTTATTTGTTTGTTTGTTTGTTTGTTTGTTTGTTTGTTTGTTTGTTTGTTTGTTTATCTTTTTATTTATTAATTTATTAATTTATTTATTTATTTATTTAGTTTATTAAGTTTATTTTATTTATTTATTTACTTACTCCACTTAATTTATTTATATGTGAAAATTGTAATTATTGAACATTTTTATGTAATAGTAGGTATTAATTTTGTGTTTAATTTTTATTTTCGCAAGAGCAAATTTTTTGTTACCAATAATACTATTTCATGTAACTGTTGGGGGCCCAAAATCAATAACGCTTAGTACTCCTAAATGTCTACATACAGTCATACAAAAAAGTCTCCGTACGACAATAGTTTGTAGCGGGATCAGCCGCTACAAGATGTAAAAATATGAAACTTTAAATTAAATTGTAAAAAATAAATAAACATGAAACACTGATGAAATTTGATTTGGATGTTTATTCTATCACAACCAAAAATTGAATAATTATTTACACAAAATACGTTACTAGGTAAACTTTAACATAACACTAACAATGGTTGTTAGAGAAGTGTATTGGCCACTTTATTTAACTAAATATATTGACATAAGTCAAATGTCCAAACTGCAATGACATGTGTCATTGTCACTGTCAAATTTTCTAATGACACATGTCATTACAATGCCCTCCCGGCCCTCCCCTAGACAGAAAATAAGAAGGTACAAGAATAGCATATAATTAGAGAAAAGAAAAACACAATATAAATGAATAACAATATGGTTTCAATTATTTGATGTCTCCCCTGCTTTTACGGCGTTATTTCTTAGTTTTTGGGTTTTACAATGTTTTCTGGTTTTAATCTATCGATTGCTATGTTTTCTATTTTGTTTTTTATGTGTATTATGAAATACTTATCATGTTTACTCTGTATTTTATATAGACGTGTATATGGATTTTGTAACGGGGTTTTAATTGCGTCTCTTCGTATGTATACATGTGTTGCAGTTTGTAGATCTGGATGCATGTAGGTGTATCTGTTTTGATTTTGAGCTTTCGGTGGGTTTGCTTGAACTTTGTTTAAACAATTTTTTAATTTTCGTAGATACAATGGGAAATTTAAATATTCTAAATATTTGTTATTGTGACTTTTATGTAATTCGCCTGGTAAACGCAGTTGCATTCCATACACTAGTTCTGAACTGCAATTTATTGTTTCTTTGAATGCTGTACGTATTCCTAACAAAACTAATGGTAGATTATCGAACCAGTCGTTTGCGTTGTTATAAGTTTTTAGTGAAGTTTTGAGCTGTCTGCGGAATTTTTCAATGATTCCGTTTGCTTCAGGATGATACGCAGTTGTGCGGAGTCTGGTTGTGTTTAGTATGTTAAGTAATTGTTTAAAAATTGAGGATTCAAATTGTTTTCCCCGGTCTGTAGTTATTATGGAAGGTGATCCAAACCTAGATACCCAACCTGAGATAAATGCTTCAGTAATTGTTTCAACTTTACTGTTTGTCAGTGGAATTGCTTCAACCCAACGTGTAAATCGATCAATGCAAGTTAAAATGTATTTGTGTCCTTTAGAATGTGGTAATGGACCAACTAAATCTATATGAATGCTGTCAAAACGTTTCGAAGGAATTTGGAATTGCTTAAGAGGAGGTTTGTTGTGTTTATGTATTTTACTTAATTGACAAGCTTCACATGTTTCTGTCCAAACTTTTATGTCTTTATTCATGTAAGGCCATAGAAATTTGGAAGTTATTAATTTTCTGGTTGCATTTATGCCTGGATGAGATAGTGAGTGTAATTTGTCGAAAATTAATTTTCTAAAGGTTGCTGGTATATATAGTGGAGGAGCGCTAAGTAATTATCTCGGAACCGGTTCAAACAACTCCGATTATGATGATTTTTTTTTAAAATGTCGGTAATGCCAAATACTTCAACCTTTATAGTTTGAAAATTGACGCTCTTTGTTATTTATTAAATTATTTAATTTTTAAAAATTATTAATATCGGCGTTAAAATAATGTTATTTATGAAAGTATGATATTTAAAAACGACATCCAGTGACCTTGTATATTGGATACTGAGAAGTAAGATGTATTCTAAAATGATTGGAGTATGTAATCTGATGTGGCCAGCACATGACCTCTCGCCGGATAGTTTACCTGTGTGCATAAAACAAAGATTATTTTACAAATACAAATAATTCTTTATATATTTTTCTCCATATATTTACAAAATCTGTAGGTTATTTTAATATAAATTATATGCAACAAATTTCAAAATATATTTTACTATATTAAAATTTTATGCAGATAACAGGGATTATTAATTCGAACAATGTTTGTCTTCTCTACATACATGTACTGAAAACATTAATTTTTGGCAGTTTCAATTGTATAAGGTATATCTGGAAATGTGCGTATATTCGTACATAACTTCTATCAAATTTTCTTTTTTCATAAATGTATCTAAATAACACATTGATTTTATTTCAATAAAGTGATGATGAGATTGCGCTCTTTTTATACTAATATCGATGTGTAATGTCGTCAATATTATATCTTATTTAAGAAGAATTTGATAACTTTTTGCAGTTCAATGTTACTGTAGTCTACAGTGCTCGTGCATTTTCCCATAATCTTTGAGATAAATTTAACAGTCCTTTAACGTAGACTTGTCATCTCAACAATAGTCACAGGGCAAACTAATAATTAAGAGATTCTCTAAGTATATTTTTCTTAATTCACTTTCATCTTGTGTTTATAACATTTAAATATAGTGTTCCTTCTCGTAGAGAGTCATCTTATTCGCACTTTGTTCGGCTTGTACCGTCTACAATTCAAATGTCCTGTCTTCTCGTAGGCAATCCATCCACCGCCTTTTCACTCATCCATGTGCGCTGAGGGCTGCCCTGATTATCTAATCTTGTCCAAAATTAGGAGCATTTTGGATATCCTCGTTTTTCATGCGCTCAGCTGGGAAACATTCAGCGACTACTCGTATTTCATGCTTCTTCTTTGCAAACTAACATTACTTAAACACACTGACTGATCAAAAACGTTGTTAAACTAAACGTTGTAACTTTAAACAAAACTTCCCACAATTTATTTGTGGCGATATTCTTATAAAGAGCAGGCCTTCCTTCAATTTAAAGCTAAAAGTTTTTCGGCGTCCACCTCTATATCTATATTCATTGTGCAAACTTACATAACATAACAACGTGCTGTGTAGATCAAATGCGCAGTCGCAAGTGTACAATGAAATGTTTGTTCCTGTTGGCCCGCTGAGCAAAAGTCCGTGTTTGCGGGTTCGACAAACCTGAGCATGTATAAACGTGCCTGATGATGTCCGCTCGGTACCTACTTGTCCACGTAGACTGACTGAGCAAAAATGTTGTAATATAAAATATTTTGTTACGTGCCAAAACATTTTACTCGTACCCAACACACACTGAAGTATCAAAAATGCCAATATACACAACAATTTGTTCGAAGATGTCTGATCAGACTCAAATGTGCTTTTTGTTTTGCTTGATCAGTGTGAGTTATCCCATACACCAAGCACTGAAACAACAGTTTCAAACTCAGTTACGCAAGAACGCTTTGCATAAAAACGTTTTTGTTCGTTTAGTGTGCGCCCAGCCTTAGCCGTAATGATAATTTATAACAAATAGTATAACATATTAGAATTCTTGATATCTGAATTTTGGATAATCCATTTGTTATATTATTAGCCAATTTACCGGGTATAGCAGATGCAGCGATAGAACATCTGAAAAAAGTATACGTACAAGTGCCTTTGTGGCTGTATAATTATTTTTCACCGATTGAATGAGGGTGGAACCTTACAAATTTTTTAATACCAAACCCCAATGACCAGCCACCTGCTCTGTACTGAGAATTGTGGCTGCAGAAAAATCGGGCTGTTCTGTACACCCACTTGTGCAGAATACAGCGGTGAAATTTGCACAAATTGTCCTCCAAGACCAATGACTACATATAATGATGACGAAATAGAAGACAAAGAGAATGTACAAAACAATTAAAAATATTTTTAAAATGTATTTTGTAATAAATTTCTATTGACAACGAATTAAAGTAGTCATCATTTTTTGCTGCATTACACTCATTATCTTGATCTTTGAAGACTAGTTATTATAATAAACATATTTTTAAAACATATTTTATTTTTTACCTTCCGTCACCTTTAGGTAAGGAAGGTATTGTCTTTGGTCAAAAAATTCGGTGGTGAGTTTTTAATGAATAAGCACGTTTTAGGGTCCCTACATTACGAAGATACTATTTTTAAGATGATGTCTGTATGTGTGTGTGTGTGTGTCCGTGTGTGTGTGTGTCCGTGTGTGTGTGTGTCCGTGTGTGACAAATTTTTCTCCGACGATAATTCCAATACTACAATTATAAAAATTATAATTCTTTCGTATTCCTCTTCTGTACAACCATATGAAGAGTTGATTAGATTTTGGTTATAATTACTCCACCGGAAGTACCCTTATTTGAAGTTTTTAACAGTTTTTCCTAAAAAAACGCAGTTAAATATTATTTTTTGACATTTTGTTATTATACTTATTAAAGAAAATACTCTTCTCTATATGGTTTTATTATACATTTTCCTTCATAATCAATAGATGTAGATTTAAAGCGTTATAAAGAAATTAATTTTCAAAAATTAGTCTGCTATGCTATTTATCATGGAAACAGATGATATATTAAAAAATTCTAATCGACAGATGTCAGTTGAAAGTGCAAATCCAAATATAGAGCGTATAGGATCTAAAATTGATATGGCATAGTGTTTCTCGCAAGTGACACGCAGAGAAAGGCCAAAGAGAAGACGGAAGGACTGTATCGCAAAAGACTTGAGAAAGAAAGGACTGTGTGATGCGTTGGACAAGAATGAGTGGAAGACAAGAGAAAACAGCGATCCCTAATAAAATAGGGCAAAGAAGAAATGAAGGAAGTGTCTAGTGCATTTTACTTAGTGTATATTTATGTTATAATTTTATTGGATTTATAGAACCTTTTCGAATCAACTTTTGGTATAGAATTTGTAAAAAATAGTATGTGTTCGTGTTCGATTTTACATGATATTATATAGAATCTGTCCCAAGGACCTTTTGGTATGGGATTTGTACAAAATACATCGAATTGACGGAAGGTTTTGTGCTGGCCACAACAGATTTTTTTATTTTTTTCACTAGAAATATTAGAAAAAATTTTTTTGACTTTTACGAATTTTGAATTTTTTTTTGCTAGAGCGTCAATTTGTAACCTATAAAGATTAAAGTATTTTTAATTACGGACATTTAAAAAAAAAATTATTAAAATCGGAGCTGTTTTGACCGGTTCCGAGACAATGCACTTTTTTGAGCTAACGCTCCTCCACTAATATGGTCTTGGATTATAAGTGGAAATATCACATAATAATTTATATCTAGTGGTTGGAAGTTTGATTGTTTTTAGTTTAATGGAAGAATTTTTTTCATTTAATAAATTTAATTCTGGATCATTTTCTTGTTTTTTAGCTAATACATCATAGTCTATATTAAATTGATTTAATATATTAAAATTATTTAATATTGAACATATTTGAATTCTAGATAAAGTATCGGCTGGTACGTTTTCTTTTCCAGGAATGTATCGTATGTCGTTTGTGAATTTTTTTTTATTTTTTTTTTATTATTTATTATTGACTATATTACATAAAATGTTTATAGTACGTCATTAACATAATGCAATATATTTACAAATAAAGGAGTGATGAAAGAAAATAGATATTAGATGTTATATCCAAAAATTAGAATTTAAAAATTCTTCTACTGTGTAAAAGCAGTGTTTTATCAAATTATGTTTTATAACCTTCTTGAATTTTTTATCTTCCAAAAGTTTAATATGTTCTGGCAAAACATTATATAAATCAAAATTTAAAGAATTATTCTTTGATTTACTTAATTTATATTTAGGCTTCCGTAACAGAGAGGCTGACCGAGTTTGGTAGGAGTGGTAGTCTTTGTTCATGGAAAGGGACGTTTTCATTTTATGAATTTCTGTAATTTGTTCATATATGTAAATTGAGGGAAGAGGCATGATTTCGAATTCTTTGAAACTATTTTTACATGAAATTCTTTGATTCAGACCACGTATAATTCTTATAGCTTTTTTCTGTAAAATAAAAACTTTTATTGCATTAGATGCATTGCCCCACCAAACTACGCCATAAGATATTATAGAGTGGAATAAGGCAAAATACGTTGAGCGCAAAGTGGAAGTATCAACCAAGAATTTTAATCTTCTTAGAAGAAATATTACGGAAGACAATTTCTTGCAAATATTAGTAATATGGATACTTCCATTTAGTGAGTCATCTAAAGTTAATCCTAATAAGGATACAGAGTTCCCTTTTACAACTTTATTATTTGCTGATATTATCAATTCTTGAGTTTTTCTTTTATTAAGAAGTAAATTATTTTATGCAAACCAAAATTCTGCTTTCTGTAGATAAGCTTTAGAAATTTCTGCCAGCATATTTGAACAACAGTGCTTATTTACAAGAGTTGTGTCGTCTGCATACAAAATGCTTTCGCAAGGTTTAATGAAATTACTAAAATCATTTGCATATTGCTCTCATTTTACCACTCTTTGATTACTGCGGTTGCACATACGTACCGAATTTGACAGAATCTGACAAACATAGAATTACACTACTGCAGAATTCGTGTTTACGTTTTGCTTATGGTGTGCGTAAATTCGATCTTCTTCTTCTTCTCTGCTCTATGGCCCATGTAGAGCCTTGGCTTCCTCCACAACGCCTCTCCATCTCTGTCTATCTTGTGTCGCTTGGATCCAGTTTTGTACCTTCAAGGATCGTAAATCTTCCACGATGTTGTCGACCCATCTAGTACGAGGCCTGCCTCTTCTTCTTTTACTTGTGGGTGTTAATTTGAATGCTTTTTTTGGGATTCTATTTTGTGGCATGCGGTATAGGTGTCCCATCCATCTAATTCTTTGTTTTTTCACCCATCCTACTATATCCTGTTCACCATACGTAAATTCGATCACGTTACCAAATATCGCTTAATGGCTAAGATGCTCTCTACTGATGATCGTGTAAGAAAGCTGTATCTCTGTCTAATACATAAAATTATAAAAACTGGTACCCCACATTATTTGCTCGACAAATTAATAATCAAACAGTACAACTACACGTTACGGGTGATAGATCTGTATATTATTCCTTTATACAGAATATCAAAATTTAAGGGCTCTTTTTCTTATCTTGCACCATATCTTTACAAAAATATACCGAATGATTTAAAATCTCTAAGTGTATTTTCATTTAAAAATAAGATTAAGAAATTATTTGAGTAGCACCATTAATTTTTTTTTTACTTTTTTTCAATGTTTTATTCATTAAATTGAAATTTTTTTTCCGCATGTATTACGTATTACATTATCATTTACATTTAACGTTGGCGTTTAGGATCAGTGTTTTGTTTGTATTGTTATATTTATTTATGTATATAGTTTGACTATGTTTTGATATATTTGTTAATTTGGCATAATGATTTCATATCTGTATAGTTAGGTGGAAGACCAGCCTTTGGCTGAACCTCGCCTTTTGATTTTTGTCAATAAAGGGTTATTATTATCATTATTATTATTATTATTATTATTATTATTATTATTATTATTATTATATATAATGAAAAATATGGGGCCCAGTACAGAACCCTGGGGCACACCATGGTCTAACATTCTGAAATCAGATGCATCAGACTTTATAAACACAGCCTGAAACCGATTATCTAAATAAGAACTAAACAATTTTAAAGTATTTCCAGCAATTTCATACATATGCAATTTGGATAACAGTTTTTCATGTGAAACGCAGTCGAAGGCTTTCGACAGATCACATACGGTGAGTGCTACCTTTTGGCCTTTCTCAATGCCTTCTACTATTTTATTAATAATATTTAAAGCAGCCTGAACGGTAGAACGTCCATGACGAAAACCAAATTGATTATCGTTAAACAAGTTATTTGCTTCAAAAAAATTAATTAATCTTGTTTTAATAATCTTTTCAAAAACTTTTGAAATTGTCGGTAAAATTGAAATCTGTCTATAATTTTCAGCTTTTGAAAAGTCTCCTGTTTTGAATAGAGGTAAAACTTTTGCTATTTTAAAAGAATCAGGATAAACACCTTCTTGAATACATTTATTAAAAAATAAAGTTAGGGGTTCAACAATGTAATCAATTATTTCTTTTAGTAAGTTATTACTCATGTTATAAATATCGACACATTTAGAATTTTTTAAAGACCTGATTACATTATACACTTCGACTACATCAACTGTTTCGAGAATAAAACTTTTTTTGGGAGTATAAATGTTGTTTACCCCCAAATCTATCAAATCATGGCTATCATAATTAGGGCTGTCAAAATCTGCTGAAATTGCTAACCGGTTAACCGTCGGTTTACAGACCGGTTAACCGAAAAACCGAATAACCGGTTTTAAGTCAATAACCGGCCGATTTTTAACCGGTCAGAAAAACCGGTTTTTAGCCAGTCAAAAAACCGGTTTTTATCCGGTCAAAAAACCGGTTTTTTAACCGGTCGGAAAACATGTTTTTAACCGGTCAGAAAACCGGTTTATAACCTTTAATTTGGTGCATGTTCAAAAGTTTCCTCAAAACGTATCGAGTTTTAAGGGCGCAGTTAACTTTTAGGAAACATCGTACTTCTTCTTTGGGAAATAAATTACGGTAAACTTTGCAAAGTTTCCCTGTGTGCACTAAAATCTTGACAATTTATTGTTTACCAATGGTATATGATATACGTATATATGGTATGCGAGCAATATCTTCGATTATTATTCATATTTCACCAATTCCGTATTGATTCGGAAGGTTGTTGAAATGCTGTATTTAAAATTGTTTTCGATGTTGTTCATATAGATCATCGCGTTTAATACAACTTTAAAAAATTTTTGTCATAAATTTTAATTATTACTGTATATTCAACGATTGCTGACGATGGGCTTTCCCTAAGCCCGAAGCGTCCGTAATAATAGTATATTACATCCGAGGTGGGAAATGTTTCATTACATCCGAGGGCTTATGCATATTACCGAGAGGCGAAGCCTCGAGGTGAGATAAAGCGCGAGGCTGTAATGAAACTCTCACCGAGGTTATGTATCTTATTTTATTCACAATCATCCTCATTTTAAATCAATAATTTTCAAAATAAATCAATGAGTTTTAACCTTTAATTTTATTAATATTTTTTGGCAGCTGTATTAAAATTTGTTTTAACTTACTTTATTATAAGGATCTATGACAATGTTGCTAGGCAACCTCTACATAAACGTTTCCAACCCAAGAGGTAAAATCTGTTATTTCCAACCTAAGAGAATGTCATTAAAGTTAAGAATGACGTATTTCCCAACCTCCAAAAGGTTAGGAATCGGTATATTACTATAATGATTGTGAATAAAGAATTTTACAATACACGTGGACCATTTATGTCTTGTTTTCATCTATAAACCATTCCTTTCACCCCTTTCTTCATTATTAATATCACGAGCTTATATTTAATGAGAGAATATAATGAATTTTTATTAAAATTAACTGTCAATGTTGTAAAAATGCCATATCAGTTAGTAACGAATAGAAATAAGGTGATATTCTTTGTTTTTTATCATCGCTGTGATAGACATGTAACTATGGAAATTCTGAATGTTGATTGGCGGAAAACATATCACGTGACTAATGAATTATTTCCTATTTCAATGTAATTTACTTTTATTTCAAAAATATTTTTAAAAGAAATAATAACAAATTAAGGTTGGTAACATTGACAGTTTCAATAAGCATTTGAAATTTATTTATTTTGATATATGGCATTTTGTCAAGAGCTATTTAGACGTTAGGTTATAGTTAATTTTTTTAAAAAAAAAAGAGTGCTATGAACCGGTTAGAAACCGATTAAAAACCGGCTATAAACCGGCTACTAACCGGTTAAAAACCGGCTATTGACCGGTTAAAAACCGGCTATTGACCGGTTAAAAACCGGCTATTGACCGGTTAAAAACCGGCTATTGACCGGTTAAAAAACCGGCTATAAACCGGTTAAAAACCGGCTATTAACCGGTTAAAAACCGGCTATAAACCGATTAAAAGCCGGCTAAAACCGGTTAACCGGCTAGCCGAATATTTCATTATTGAAAAACCGGTTTCCGGTTAACCGATTAACCGGTTAACCGGTTAACCGAATACTTTTGACAGCCCTAATCATAATGACTGTTTTTAATGTTTTCAATTGTTTTTGATGCAACAGAAGTAAAGTATTCATTTAGATCATCTGGAATTAAATTAGGATGTACTTTGTGTCTTGCATTATTACAATTTCGCTCTGAATTAATTAATTTCCAACTATCCTTACCTTTATTACTGGAAGAATTTAAAAACTGTCCATAAGCTGTACGTTTACACTGTACTATTCTGTTTCTATAATCCTTTAAATTGTTTTTATAAAGATTATGATAATATTCAGTCCTCGTACTATCGTACATAAGTTTTAAAAGTTTTAAATCATCCCTCATTTTTTTGAGAGATAAATCAAACCAGTTTATAGGTGAATTTTTGAATTGTGTTTTACATTCTCTCAATGGAAAGCAAATTTCTATGTAGTCGGTTAAACAATTAATTACAGCTGTTGCGTTTTCGTTAGCAGAGGTCCTGTGATCATTGAATAAAGTACAGAAGTTGATTGAGTTTAAGAAAAATTTGAATCGAGCAATATTATTCTTAGTAAAACTTCTTGCCAACACACAACTGTGATTGGATGTTTTAATGTTTATTTTAATATTTATGTATTGACCCGCGTGGTCAGAAAGACATGGATCCAAAACACCAGCAGAAAATTTGCTAGCATCTAGATTAGTAAGTATATTATCTAAACCAGTAGATGAGTTTACAGTTATCCTTGTAGGTTCATGTATAGTACCTTTAATGCCAAAAGATTCTACTAAATTACAAAAATCTAAAAAATTATTACTGGGATTTTTAGAGAAAAAATCAAGATTGAAATCTCCTACAAGTATTGTTTTTTTATGTGAAGAATTAAAATTATTAAATATTTCTTCCATTTTATTGTAAAACATATTAAAATTACCTAATCCTGTCCTGTACGTAGCAATTAGAATAATGTCAAAGTCAGATATATGTATACCACAAAATTCAGCGTGGTTAGCTACGTTAAACTCTGTAAGGTCCAAAGGTGTATAATTTATATTTCTATCAACAAAAACTGCCACTCCTCCAAATTTAGTTGATTCTCTACAAAAAAAAATTAGTTAAAACATATCCTGGAATATTGACGCTTTGAATTAAAAGAGAATCTAGCCAGTGTTCACTTATACATATAATATTAAAAGGATTACTTTCTAGAAATAATATTAATTGTTCAATTTTATTGCTAAGACACTGCACGTTAATATGATAAATAGATAGATCACCTAATATCAGTTTCCTTTCATCACCGTAAGGTTCCTGTGAAAAAAAGGCTTTATGCAGGAACCCTCTGGCCAAATAGA
Organism: Ophonus ardosiacus; assembly: GCA_943142095.1. Lineage (NCBI taxonomy): Eukaryota > Metazoa > Arthropoda > Insecta > Coleoptera > Carabidae > Ophonus > Ophonus ardosiacus. Next base: position 28,295,929 of record OW964831.1, on the reverse strand, counting down.
AGGATCCAGGATTTCCTTCTTCTTGTCATGTGGGACGGTAACCTTGAACGACGAGTAGGAATCCGGGAACTTAGATTGAAGCTTTTCCACTTTGGCTTCAAGAGAGAAGCTTTTTAAATGCTTCTTAATTATATCCACATTTGTATCACAGTGCAGCCTATACACATGCAGATCAAAAAGTCGAGGTGCCGCTAGTAATGTTGAGGAATTAGAACTAGTATTTAAATTACCAAAAACTGAAACTTTTTTCTTATGTTTAGGTTTTACTTGATCTGCTATTTTTGACTGATTAGAAACGTTTAAAGGATTAGTAACTTTGTCGTTTTTGTTATTATTACTATTACCAGCAACTATTACGTCTTTTAAAGTACTTGTTGGTCACTTTTGTTCTTTGGATTTGTACGGTTATAATTTAAAATATTATTTACTTCGCCATTTTTTTCAGCATATGTGTGCAATGGCTGTGTCGATAAAGTCTCTGATTGTTTAGCGGTTTCTGTGTTTTTACATGAATAATTATTTTTAAGACTCTCACTAGATGGATTAGAGATAGATTTTTCAACGTTATTATTATTATTTATTAGAAACACATGTTGATTTAGTAACCTGTCTCGTGTTGATTTCTAATTATAACTTCTTTATCACTGATAATTTTTTTAAGATAATAAATTTTTTACTTCAATATATATGTTTCATTAATGTCCATATCTTTAACAGACGAAAAGGATAGTTCATTTTCATCATCTTCATCCACGTTGTTGCAACAATTTGTTTGATTTTCACCCACTATTGGAAATTTTAATATGTTTGCACAACTTGTATGTGTTATAACACCACACTTAATACACTTTAGTCCAGATAAAGCTGTCTTATGACATCTTTTACACAATTTTTCTACCATTTTAATATCTTGCTCAGATATCACGTCTTTACCGTCAGCCATATTGACTGTATATGAATTGAGCTATAAAATCTAAATAACGTATTTCTCGTGGCGAATAATTATTTGATTTTTTTTTTGTTGTTAAAACTAATGGTTTATGATCAGTTAAAATATAAAAATTTTGGCCTTCCATAAAATATCTAAAATTTTTAACCGCCAAATATATTTGTGTGAAACAGGTTGAAAAAAATGCTAATGGTTTCCATGTGTTATTTTGAAACTGTTGCAAAACCGCGCCGACCCCTTTGTCAGATGCGTCTACCATAATGTTGGTAGGTGCCCCAATCATTGGTGCAGCTAAAGTGGTTACTTTTCTACCAAATGACTGCATTACTCTGGCTAATGCGTCTTTTATGTTTTGGAATGCTAGCAATGCCAGTTCATTTGGTTCGACAATTTTTGTGTTTTTTGTTTTATTGTCTATAAGCGTGTTTAAAGGTTTTAAAATAGTAGCGCAATTTGATTAGACCTAAAAATTCGCGTAGCTTCCGTTGTGTTGTGGGGAAAGGAAATTTTTTAATTGCCTCTATTTTTTTAAGAGTGGTGATATTTCTTGTTTAGATATGTGTTGTCCTAAAAAATTGATTTCAGGTTTTCCAAATTCGCACTTTTCTTTGATAATGAGGATTCCGTATTCTTTAAGTCTTGTAAATATTAGTTTTAAATGTGTAATATGTTCTTCAGGTGTTTTGCTAGCTTTTAGAAGATCGTCTATGTATGCGTAACAAAATTTTAATCCTCGAGTTACTTCATCCATGAACCTTTGAAAAGTTAATGCCGCGTTTCTTAAACCGAAAGGCATAGCTGTGTATTCAAAAAAGCCGAGAGGTGTTGATACTGCTGTTTTTTTTTTAACTGAACTCTCTTCCATTGGAATTTGATGATACGATTTTATGAGGTCTATTTTTGAGAAAGTTGTTGTGTTTTTTAAGTTGATGGCCAAATCTTGAATGTGTGGGATTGGATATCTATCAGGTACTGTAATATTGTTTAGAGCTCTATAATCTCCACACGCTGTCCAAGTATTTGGTGTTTTTTTTGGTACCATATGTAATGGGGATGACCAATTACTTGAAGGTCTGATTATTTTCGAATTTATTAAGTCGTCAAAGTCTTGTTTTGTAAAATTAAATTTTTCTAATGATAACCTACGAGGTCGCGAAAAAACGGGTAATGCGTTTGTAATTATTCTATGAGTAACATTGGGTTTAATGACGGTTTGTATTGAATTTGTTGGTTATTTCTGGATAATTTGACAAAATTTGCAGATAAGGGCAAGAACTGTTGCTAGGCATTGTACTGCTGTAATGTATAGAAGAAATGTCATAATTATTGCAAATAGAATTTTGAGGTATTAATTTTTGGCATGTTGTATCTACGAGAACATGAAAATTCTTTAAGAAGTCAGCCCCTAAATTGAGTATTTTACGGTAGCTATAATGAAAGTCCAAATATATGTATTTTTACATATAATAACGCTTACCTCTGCCCCAGTGTCTACAAGGAACCTATGGCCTGTGCGTTTGTCGGTGATGAAAAACAGGGGGGACGTAGGAACTTTTTCATTACTACAAAGTTTTGAAATATTATTATAATAACTGTCACAATTATTGATAATTGTATTTACATTTTTATAATTTGAATTTGAATGTTGGCGCTTTTGTTGGTGTCCATTCCACGAGCAGGGTGATGTACACATTTTTGCTCTCGTAGAGAAGTTGTTGTGGTACCAGCAATACGGACCGCGTTCTTCTTGTGTGGACGTTCCAGCAAAAGGTCTTGAGTTGAGTAGATGCTTGACTTCTTGAAGTTCTTTTCGTAAATCAGATAATCCAGTTTCTTGTGCTTGCATGTTTGTGCATATTATAGTTTGTGATTGTGTCATTTGTATTAAAGTGTCAGCCATGTCAGCTTTTTCATCGATTGTTAATGTTTTTGAGACAGCTAATAATTTTTGAATACCAAGTGGTAATTTTGACAAAAATAATTGTTCTAAAATTTTACTGTCTAATTTATTTTGATTAATTAGTTGTTTCATATGTCTCCATAGTTGTGATGGTTTTCTGTCACTGATTTCTGTTTCACTTAATAATTCTTGAATTTTTTGCGTGTCTGAAGGAACTTTTCGTTTAATTAATGTGTCTTTAACGGTAGAGTAAGGATTATTTGTAGGTCGATTGATAATGAGATCACGAATTTCACTAGCATATTCAGGTCGCAGCGCGGTTATTAAATTAGTGTACTTGCTTATTTCAGATGTTATACGTTGTGTACTGAATATTGCTTTTATTTGCGCAAACCAAAGTTCTGGTCGTCAGGTAGCTTGACAGTGTTCACTTCTGCTGCCACTAACGAAATAGCTTCTGTTGACGAACCTGAGTCCTTATCCAATTCTAAAGGCATTCTAGCGTGTTGTGCTTGTGGCAGTGTTGTCGCTGAGGTTTATGCACTGGTTCGTGCACTCGAGGTTACCAGTTGTAGCGGGATCAGCCGCTACAAGATGTAAAAATATGAAACTTTAAGTTAAATTGTAAAAAAATAAATAAAAATGAAACACTGATGAAATTTGATTTGGATGTCTATTCTATCACAACCAAAAATTGAATAATTATTTACACAAAATACGTTACTAGGTAAACTTTAACATAACACTAACAATGATTGTTAGAGAAGGGTATTGACCACTTGATTCAACTAAATATATTGACATAAGTCAAATGTCCAAACTGCAATGACATGTGTCATTGTCATTGTCAAATTTGCAAATGACACATGTCACTACAAGTTTTAATGTATTTTAGGAAAAATAGCAATCTAAAACCCAATATATTTAATTTTCTTTTAATCCAAAATGAAACGCAGTATATTGCGTTATTATAAATATAAAATAAACAAATAATATACTTATTTTATTTATATAATGGGGTAAACATTGAAAGTATTCATAATTTCATGACAAAAAAGTCTCCGTACGATATCAAGAACATTTATATAATAAACCATTTATTTATGTTTCTTAAAGAAATATAATATTTGGGTGGTTTTCCTTTGGGTTTTCCACCAGTAACTAAGCGATGAGTCATTGAATCTACCAAATTTTTTGTTACCGATGGCATTATATTCTGCCATTTTTCTTGTAATTTATTTTAAATTATTTTCTGGTTTATATCCTTATTTGTTTTAAGAATTTTCCGCACTTTCTCAATTTTGTTAAAGTCCGGAGACCATGGGGGATGATTAAGCATTTTTTAAAAATATTATCCAGTAGGCATTCTCTTATAAGACTTGAATTATTTGTCGAATTTTTCGGATGCGAAATTAAAATTGTCTGCCAAGGCTCCAATTTTCGGCATTTTGTTTTAAATTTGCTTTTAAAATATCTTGGTAACCATTGCTATCCATTGTTGCAATAATTACTCATTTTCGTACTCCCGCTGAATAAATATAAGCCCCAAAACATAATGCTGTCACCGCCGTATTCAACTGCTGGTATTAAATGTCTTAAAATTTAGGTTTTCTCCAATTTTTTTGCTTTCTTATTTTTATTTTGTATGTATTATACTTACTTGCGATACCAGTAAACCTAATAAAGAATAAAAACTTTGAATTTAAAGGTAGATAATCTAAAGCATTTAATAGTTATTTATATATTAAGAGAGTAAGGAGGCTTTTATGGCCTGCGGCGAGATTTTGAGCCCGAGGCGTGAGCCGAGTGATAAAAACACGTCAAAGGCCATAAAAGCAAGTTACGCTCGTGGTACATACAAAACTTTATGCCGGACGAAAATTTACAAATTATGAGTATTAGAAAAATTGTATTGAATAGAATTTGTCCTCGTACATCCAGTATCTAGTGTTGCTATGAAAGCGGAAAACAACAGTTTATTGTTTGTTTATTAGTTCTGTCATTTGAGTTTTATTTTGTGTATCTCTGAGCTTTCCATATAAATATCACAAAATTAATTTTCATTTTTTATTAAAGAATATAAAAAAATTCGATTTGTAAAAACTTTTCATGTTGCCTGTTTAAATTGTTTATATGTAGGTTATAATTTGGTTCGACGTTTCATTATAGCCCGGCGGGCTACAATGAGGCTCGCGGGCTATAAAATGACGTTTATGACAAAGAAATTCGTGTATAATTGTCAAATTATGATACGTCCGTGCATAAATGTAAGTTAAATCCGGCGGTGACAGTAATGGCTGGTAGCACAAGCCCTGTTTTAACTAAAACACTGTTTTAAGAAATGTCAAATTCAAATTTCAATATTTAATTTTACCCTTATGTTTAAAGAACGATTTTTTAAAAAATATTTGTTTGAATACAAACTATGATCTGCTTTAAAACCATATTTTGATAAATTTGATACTATTTATTTTTATTATTAAATAATGAAATCTGACGTTTCTTAAAACAGCGTTTTAGTTAAAACAGGGGTTGTGCTACCAGCCATTATGTTTGGGGCTATATTAATTCAGTGGGAGTACGAAAATTAGTAATTATTGCAACAATGGATAGTAATGGTTACCAAGATATTTTCCAAGCAAATTTAAAGCAAAGTGCCGAAAAATAGAGCCTTAACAGCCTATTTTAATTTCGTGCATCAGCAAAATTCGACAAATAATTCGAGTCTTATAAGAGAATTCCTACTGTATAATATTAAAAATATTCCTAAACATACCCCATGGTCTTCGGACGTTAACCAAATTGAGAAAGTGCGGAAAATTTTTAAAACATAAGAATATTAACTAAAAAAAATCTGATGTGGCCAGCCTATAACCTCCCGCTGGGTATTTAACCATGCAATATAAATAAAGTAATCATTATGTTCAAATAACAATTTCTATTTTACATTTAACAAATATATCATACACAAAATAAAGTTCACAAATATTGGCAAAACTAATAGAAACACAACAAAAATCAAAATAGTACTCGCATCTTGACACAAAGTCTTTTCAAACCCATATTCTGGAAGACAATGAAGAAAATCAATAGTACTTCCAATATTTATGTATGATTGAAAATATGTTATTTTTACAAACCTTAATTTTATTAGATTCAAATACATATACATACTACATTCTCCTTAACACGGTTTCATTATTAATTTAAATGAATTTGCTTCCTGACAGTGACATTTGTTTAAATATGTCAAAACTGTTATTGAAATGTTGTTTTTGTTTGAGGCATAGGCAAAATGATATATGAAAATAAATTACATTATAAACTTATATTTAAAATTATTTAATAAATGCTATTATCGTAGAATTGAAGATTGTACCATTATAATTTAATTATTATTAGTAAAAGTTGCTAAAAAATTAATATTCAATGTATTTTTTTCAAGAAAAACACACACATACACACACACATACATACCCACAGACATCATTGTAAAAATGTTAAATCGGATTCTGGGTCCATCAAAACGTGCTTATTCACTAAAATCTCCATATGTGATTTTTAGCACGATCCCTATACCTCCCTTACCTAGGGTAGCGGGAGGTAAAAAACTTAAAATAAATTACAAGAAAAATGGCAGAATATAGTGCCATTAGTGACAAAAAATTTGATCGATTCAAAGACTCATCGCTTAGTTACTGGAGGAAAACCAAAGGAAAACCATCCAAATATTATATTTCTTTAAGAACCATAAATAAATGGTTTATTATTTATATGTTTTGGTTATTGTACGGAGACTTTTTTGTCATGAAATTATGAATACTTTCAATGTTTACCCCATTATATAAATAAATTAAGGATAATATATGTTTATTTTATATTTATAATAACATAATATACTGTTACATCAAATAGTATTATTGGTAACAAAAAATTTGCTCTTGCGAAAATGAAAAATCAAACACAAAATTAATACCTACTATTACATAAAAATGTTCAATAATTACAATTTTCACATATAAATTAATTAATTTTATTTGAATTGTGTTTGAGTTACATGATTATCTTTATGTAACTTCAATTATTAGCGAACTCATTTTTAGGACAAAGTGAGATACAACGCAACATCATAGAGTTATAATAAAAATTATTACGGCTCAAAGATTAACTAAGACTTTCTAGAACTACAAACCGGCACAAATGTAAATAAAGTATTATAAAAAAAATTAGGACAATAGTGGATTGCCCTTTTCTCTGATTTTCTTATAATACATATCATTATCATATAATTTGAAACTTGGAAAATTATTGTAAAGCAGGAATACTAATATTATCAGCGACATGTTCAAAAATTCAGACAGATAAAACATACGTTTTTTTTTTTTGTATATTAACAACAAATATTTGCATCATGTAATAAAGAAAGTATAGGTGTTGATGTTTTCATTACGTTTGATTGAACCCTATATATGTATGTATATGTATAGGGAAGCAATTTCATTGATGATATTAACCTATTTAGTTTAATATCGGAGACAGATCGGTAATCATTGTAATCTTGTTGGTAAATCATCAATTCTGGTTGAGAGCATATTTGTATCATGTAAACAGTCCAGTACACGCATTTAAGTCTCGCGCTCCGTAACTGTAATTCCCCAATTAGCTCATGTGACCGGAATTAGAGCGTACATTAAGCTTACGCCGTGTATTACAATCCCTAGTTCTAATTTATTACACGATTTACGTATCTCAAAAATCTTGCAAGACATAATCAGTATGTTTTTATGAATTATACAAGTATATTACTTTAATAATATACAGCTTGCTAACATGAAATCTACTTTAAATTGCAGGTTAATTCTCGACATAATTCTTGAAATTGATTATGTAAGATTAGCCATGGAATTGTTTTTAATAGCACATAGGAAGTTAATCTTGAGTATTGTATAATAATCTGTAGTAAATCGTTTGAATTATGAATAGTTTCGTTGCTGTCAGGTAGAATGTGAATATTTAATTTCAACAGTAAAGAAAGATAGATACCTACACTGTGAAACAGATCGTGTTTGATAATATAATGAAAATAATTTTATTCACCTATTATTTCGCTTGTTTTTCATTAATTTTATTCGATACTGATAGGTATTTATAATTTTTTTCGACAAATATTTGTATCCTCCCGTAACCTTAGGTAAGAGAGGTATACAGATCGTGCCAAAAATCGCATATAGAGATTTTAATGAATAAGCACGTTTCGATGTCCCCAGAATCCGATTTTATCATTTTTACAATGATGTCTCTTTCTCTCTCTCTCTCTCTCTGTCTCTCTTTCTCTCTCTCTCTCTCTCTCTCTCTCTCTCTCTGTGTGTGTGTGTGTGTGTGTGTGTGCGTGTGTGGTTTGTATATATGAGTGTGTGTGTGTGTGTGTGGTTTGTATATATGAGTATGTGTGTGTGTGAAATTTATAAAGTTTTCAGTATTAGCAAATATGTTGATATGTATTTAAAAAATTAATTAAAAATATATGGCGGGAGGTTTTGTGCTGGCAACATTTGATTTTTTTAATTAATGTCGTTGAAAATCCTCTTTTACACGTTTTTAGAATTTATTTGCAAAATTATTTGTTGTATTTATTTGCGCTTACACACGTGTGATTAAACAATAATTATAGTCGGTAATATTATCTCTTGATTGAGGCATGTTTAAATAACATTAACTTTTTTTTAATAAACTTCAGTGCTTGCGTATAGAACGTAATTTATTTGTAGTGAAGACTAATGATATATTATTTTCAACAAATAGAAACATTTTAAAGGATAATGGTATAATTCATTCATATATAATGCTAAGTTTAATATTTTCAAGATTTTATATGATCATTACCGTAATCTGGGAAGAGAATGAAATTGGCTATACACTGAATGGATAAGCTGCGATAATCCTTCTATAAATATTGTTTCTTCTCATAGGGCTGACTTTGAACAACTCTATTATTTACTAGCTAACGCAAATTGGAAAAGTTTATTGCAGTTCAATGATATTAATTCTGTTTTTCATAAATTTTGTAGTATACTTTACAGAGTCTTTGATAAATGTATTCCCAAAACTCAAACAAAATATATGGTTCACAAAAAATATCATCAACAACATTAAACTGAAATCCACCTACTGTAAATTATTCTTAATTCATAAAGCAGATTAATACAATTCTGAATTTAAACGCTTACGAACTCATATAAAAGAAGAAATGAAGGTCGAATATGAAAAATATTTATTAGACGTGGAGAATAATATATCTAGTGATTCTTCGAAAATTTGGAACTTCATTAATAACAAAAAGAAAAAATCTGATGTGGTCAACACAATACCTCTCGCTTTTTAATTTTTATTAATTTAAATATATACCTATATTTACTAATCCTGCAAACTATATTCAGTTCATTTGCATATATCTATTGCTTTACATGATCCATTTCGTAATAAGTAGTTGTAGACTAATATTTGGCACGTGCTCATTCACAGCTGTTTGATTTTTAGTGCTGCAAACATATCAAATTTATATCGGATCATCCTGTACAGCTAATATTTATGAATGATGAAAAATATATTATTTTTACTAACCTTAATATCATTAGGCTCAATACAACCTTCTTAACACGGTTTCATTATTAATTTTAATGCAATTGCTTCCTGACAGTGGCATTGTTTAAATATGTCAAAATTGTTATTAAAATATTATGTTTTTGTTTAACGCATATGCAAGATGATATACAAAAACAAATTATTTTATAATTTATTATTTAAAGTTATTTAAATTTATTTACTAAATGCTATTATCGTAGACTTGAAGATTGTACCATTATATCCAATTTTTATTAGTAAAAGTTACTGAAAAATTATATGCAATTAATTTTTTACAAGAAAAACTGTTAAACGCTTGTATAAGTGATACTTCCGGTTATCTGATATACACTACAAACTATTGAACTCTTCTCACATTAGTATAGAATGGATATACAAAATTTCAAAATTTTCTGATTGATAGTATTTGAGTAATCATATACACACGATCCACACGGATACACACACATACATACCTACAAACATCATTGTAAAAATGTTAAAATCGGATTCTGGGGACATTAAAACGTTCCTATTCACTGAAATCTTTATATGCGAATTTTACCACGATCACTATACCTCCCTTACTTAGGGTAGCGGGAGGTAAAAATCACGTATTCCAAGTACAATATATTTACATGAGCAAGAACTAATACCCCCGATATCATTCTAGGTTTTGGTAATTTTTTCTTTAGTGTCTACACACATGATGGTGAACCTATTTTACCTGGAAAATATGATAATGACAGTAGCCAAACATCAGTTTCAGATATAACCGAAAATGATATCATTGAAACAATAAACAAACTAAAACCTTCCCCCAATCCTGGTCCTGATTATATCCCAGCTTATATTTTAAAAGGATGAAGTCATTTATTTCTTAGACCACTTCATCACACTTCATATTCATTTCAATCTCTTTCTTTCTACTAACACTTTTTCGCTTTGCCTCAAAACTACATATATTATTTTACCAAAGCATTTGATACTATTGATCATAAAGTTCTCCTACACAAACTTGAGGACAATTTTAACTTTTTTAGTGATCTTCTTCGGCTAATTTCATCTTATTTAAATGATCGTAAAATGCTGTTCACTACAATAGTTTTCTATCGAATCTCTACAATTCTACCTCCGGTGTGCGTCAAAGTTAAAATTTAGAACCTTGATTGTTTAATTTATTTATTAATGACATTGTTGATTGTCAGAAGTGTTATTATATGCTGATGATATGAAAATATTTAAATTAATTAACTGGATTGAAGATTGTGTGAATTTGCAAAATGATTTAAACAATGTTTTAATTTTGTCTAATCCTCCACATTACATTTTAATCTTACAAAATGCAAAGTTATGACTTATTATATAAAAAGATTTGTATTTGATATCTCTTATTACATGAATATCCACACTTTAGACCAATATAAAGATCTCGGTGTTCTATTTGATGAAAACTTCAACCCTTATGTAAATGAATAGTAAACATGTCAGTAAGAATCTGGGATTTATTATACGTAACACTCAGTCATTTATAACTATTTCTTGACTAAAATCTTTGTACTTTGCATTTGTGCGTACAAAATTGGAATACTCTCTTCAAATAGGGAATCCAATTTATAACAAATATTGTCACGTAATTGAAACAATTTAGCGCAAATTTGTAAAGTATTGTAATTTTAAAATATGTGGAATATATTCAGGGCATGATTATTGTTATGTTAGTTAACTTATTATCAAATTTGTACCTGATATCCTTATATAATCGCAGAAAGATTCAATCTTGTCAATATTTATATAAATTATTAAATAATAACATTGATGTCTCGAACGCCCTATAATGTATTCCGTTTTCTTGTACCACGCACATCTTCACATAAGTAATATTTGAGTATACTCTTGCTCGAAGAAATTGTGAGATGAAATCTCCAATCCGGCAATTATGTACTATTTTTAATGAAGCAAGTTCTAGAGTTGATCGATATATTTGCAGACCCTTTTTCTAAATTTATATGTTTGTTAATTTATCTACCTGTTGTAACTAACTTGTAATTACACATTGTATTGTTATAACTTTGTTTCGATAATGTAAATCATCTAGGTAAGTTTTGTAAAAATTTTGTCTTCCCATTTTTGTAAAGTTAGATTATATTTGTTAGACTGCCCATTTTCTATGTTTAATTTATGTCTACACAATAAATTTGCAATGTTTTTTTCATTCATCCTCTTAGAATTGGGACTTTTTTGTTGTTTTTTGTTGGGTGGAGTATAAATAAAAATAAATAAAATAAATAAATAGTTATAATTAATTTAATATTATTGTTAACTACTTTCTGAATTTCATATTAATATAATCTTGTACCTTTATTATCCACTAAAACTAGAAGTAAAATGAATTTATAAATTCATTGTGTGATTTCATATATACCTAAATTACTTGAAGATCTTTTTGGATAAGAATTTTATTCATGTACTTATAAGGTTTAAATAATTTTCCTTCTCTGTATTTATATCTTTCTTACTGCTATAAAAATGTGTATCTCTGTCTCGTTTTCCTTTGCATACAATACGGAATCTAGCTCCATTGTTATGAGAGTCCAGTTTCTTTTTCCATTTGGAATCAGGCTTGGAAAGAGAGTATATTTGAAGAACATATTCACAAGGTTTGAATTGAAAATAATTGGTAGGTTTTTAGTATTTTCGTGCAGCACGGACCGTGCTGACAATGGCAGACACTTGACGGGCGTCTGTCACACATTCGCCTTAACTTGCAATACCCTTGTTACACACAATGACATCTCTCCAATTTCAAGGGATGAATATTGTCACTGTGACGGTACCGACGGTAATGGCGTAATATCAGCTGTGCTTATATTATATAATACTACTTCCGCCATTATTTTTAATCATATGCGCTATTTCTGAAACATATTACCTACTTATGTGCATGTTAAAAAATAAAATATTTCAGCATATTAAGAAAATTTTATTGAATTCTTTGCACTATTACATTTATACAATGTTTAATTAAAAATTTTGGTAAATATTTTTCAATAATATTTACTTTTCTATACTATACTATAATGCAAATAAAAAAATCTGTTGTGGCCAGCACAAGACCTTCCGTCAATTCGATATATTTTGTACAAATCCCATACCAAAAGATCCTTGAAACAGATATATGTAAAATCGAACACGAACACATACTATTTTTTACAAATTCCATACCAAAAGTTCATTTGAAAAGGTTCTACAAATACAATAAAATTATCACATAAACACACACTAAGTAAAATGCACTTGACACTTCCTTCATTTCTTCTTTAACTTTCCACTATTTTATTAGGGGTCGCTGTTTCCTCTTCTCATCCACTCATTCCTGTTCAACGCATCTTCTTCACACATTCCTTTCTTTCTCAAGTCTTCTGCAATACAGTCTTTCCATCTTCTTTTTGGCCTTTCTCTGGATGTCACTTGCGAGGAACGCTATGACATACCAATTTTAGATCCTTTACTTTCTATATTTGGTTTTGCACTTGCAACTGACATCTGTCAATTAAAATTTTTTGAATATACCTATCAGCTGTTTACATGATAAACAGCAAAGCTGGCTAATTTTTGAAAATTAATTTCTTTATAACGCTTTAAATCTACATCTATTGAATATGAAGGATAATGTATAATCACACCGTATAGAGAGGAGTATTTTCTTTAATATGTATAATAACAAAAAGTCAAAAAATAATATTTAACTGCGTTTTTTTAAGAAAAACTGTTAAAAACTTCAAATAAGGGTACTTCCGGTGGATCAATTATAACCAAAATCTAATCAACTCTTCATATGGCCGTACAGAAGAGGAATACGAAAGAATTATAATTTTTAGAATTGTAGTATTGGAGTTATCGTCGGAGAAAAATTTGTCACACACGGACACACACACAGACACACACACACACACACACACACACACACACACACACACACACACACACACGGACACACACACACACACACACACGGACACACACACACACACACACATACATACAGACATCATCTTAAAAATGGTATTTTCGTATTGTAGGGACCCTAAAACGTGCTTATTCATTAAAAACTCACCACCGAATTTTTTGACCAAAGACAATACCTTCCTTACTTAAAGGTGACGGAAGGTAAAAATCTGTTGTGGTCAGCACCAGACCTCTCGCCATTTTCATATTAGGCTATATAAGTATTGTATTGCACTTCGCTTTCGAACCGTCGTTTTATAACAAAAAATCTGATGTGGCCAGCACATGACCTCCCGCCAATTCCATGTTTAAAATAGCAGTGAGCTTTAAGTAAAGTATCATTTTCGGTTAATCGTTTGTAAATAAAATCTAATTTGTTGTCCAATAAATAGAAAAGTGTGTAATACGAAATTTTGGATTGTTTTATTGTTTTTCCTCAAAAATCTGTTAGAGCTCCAAATTTAGTACTACATCCGATTTATCATATATGATTAAAATCTAATATGTTGTTTCAAATTATATATCAGTTTTAAATACCAAATTTGAGAAGTTTTGGATTATATTTTAATAGACTTTAAGAAAAAATCGTCACACACACACATTCTTATAAAAATCAGCATCATCTTCTAGGTGCTCTAAAACGCAATCTTTGTAAATTTTTCGCCGTACATGATCCATTTCGTAAATGTGTAGTTGTAAATTAATATTAATTTATAGTGCTGCAAAAATAGTAATTAGCAAATTTAAATCAGATCATCCTGTACATCTAACATTTATGATGGAAAATATATTACTTTTACAAACCTTAATTAAATATTTTACTATTATATTCTCCTTAACACGGTTTCATTATTAATTTTAATGTAATTGCTTCCTGTCAGTGACATTTGTTTAAATATGTCAAAATTATTATTAAAATTATGTTTTTGTTTGACGCATAGGCTAGGTGATACATGAAAATAAAAAATCTGATGTGACCAGCACATGATCTCCCACCAATTCCATGTTTAAAATAGCAATGAGCTTTAAGTAAAGTTTCACTTCCGATTGATCATTTGTAAACAAAATCTACTTTGTTGTTCCCATAAATAGCACGGTTTGTAATACGAAATTTTGGATTATATTTTATTATGTTTTTCCTCAAAAATCTGTTAAAGCTTCAAATTAAGTACTACATCCGGTTTATCATATATAGTCAAAATCTAATATGTTGTTTCAAATTATATAAGAGTATTAAATACCAACTTTGCGAAGTTTTGGATCATTAATATATTTTAAAGAAAAATCGTCACACACATTATTGTCAAAATCATCACCAACTTCCTTATGCTCTAAAACGCAATCTGTGTAAATTCTTCGCCGTACATTATCCATTTCGTAAATGTGTAGTTGCAAACTATTATTTGACACTTTGAAATCACGTTCTTATTGAGAGCTGTTTGATATATAATGCTGCAACATCAAACTTAAATCGAATTATCTTGTATATCTAATATTTATGTATGATGGAAAATATATTATTTTTACAAACCTTAATTTCATTAAAATCATAATTAAACTACTAAATTCTTCTTAACACGGTTTCATTATTAATTTTAATGAAAATTGCTTCGTGGCTGACATTTGTTTAAATGTGTCAAATTAGTTATTAAAGTATTGTTTTTGTTTGACGCAGAGGCAAAGTGATGTACAAAAATAAATTATTTTATAATATAATATTAAGTTATTTCAAGTTATTTACTAAATGCTATTATCGTAGAATTGAAGATAGTGCCATTATATTCAATTTGTATTGGTAAATGTTGCTAAAAAATTATATTCAATGAATTTTTTACAAGAAAAACTTTTAAAAGATTGTATAAATGATATTTCCGGTTATCCGATATACACTAAAAACTAATGAGCTCGTCCCACATTAGTATAGAATGGATATACAAAATTTCAAACTTTTCTGATTGATAGTATTTGAGTAATCGTGTCCACAAGATCCACACACACACACACACACACACACACACACACACACACACATGTTAAAATCGGATTCTGGGAACATCAAATCGTGCTTATTCACTAAAATCTCTATATCCGATTTTTAGCACGATCCCTATACCTCCCTTACCTACGGTAGCGGGAGGTAAAAATTACAGAACTTTACTCAAATATTGTTTTTTATTGTATTTAACATGTCTTCTGCACACATATAATTCTAATTATATCTATTTTTCATTGTATGAGGAAGTTTCTAAATGTCAGAAATTCTTCCAATTCATTAACCAGATTGGCAGTATTTCTGATGGATATATGCATTTTACCACAATTTTGCCTATAATTTCAAATATTTAATTAATAAAAGAATAAGAAAAGTTAAATATACTTCTCAGAAAAAGCTATCAGAATGTCACTAAAACTGTTGATATTTGACAATGACATGTGTCATGTTATAAACATTGGAATTTGTCAACTGGTTTCCTTAGTGCCTTGGCCTCTGCGTTTAGTTTACTCTATAAATTATAGTGTCTTTATCTCTAAATTTATACAGGATATAATAAAAAATTTAATTGTATTAGATGGAGAATTTTATGTTCTTCAATATTTAATAAAAAAAACTCCCAAAAAAATTGATTTGGAAGAATTTTTCTAAAAAACTACTACTTCCGGTTGTTCAATTGTTACCAAAACCTTTTCAGCTCTTCCCAGAAATGTCAGATTGAGGAAACTGCAGTTAAATATTTTTTAAGTCTTACAGTTTTTGAGGAATCGTCCCTCCAACATCCAGCCATACACACATACATACACACACACACACACACACACACATCATTGTAAAAATGTTAAAATCGGATTCTAGTGACTTTGAAACGTGCTTATTCATTAAAATCTGGATATGTGATTTTTAGCATGAATCAAAAAAAAACTGAAAAGTAAATTTTTTAAATATATATATACTTTGTTTCAAAAATTATATTTTATTTAAAAATATTGTACAATGTACATTTCGAGGTATTACCTCATCATCAGGAAGAAAAATAAATGATATAAATATAAATAAATATAAAGTAAATGTTTCAATTTTAATAAATGCTATGAAAGGAATGTATGTATTGATATTTTACTTGTAAAGTAAGTACCTATTAATTTACTTGTCATCCAAATGTTAAAATAAGAAAATATACGGCATGTTTTACTTTTTACGTTCTACAACATAGTATAAATAGCAGGCCAATTCTGAACAAATTTGTAAGTCTTACAGATCAGTACATCTGTAAAACATGAACAAAAACGTATCTATTTTTGTTGATTAATATATAATTATAAAAAATGGCAGCTTTTGTTGTGATTTTGTTCATTATTTACTTATAGTCCAGTCAACGAATACTTAAAAATGGATTGTGGATAGATTTTTGTGTGCACTTTTTTGACTTTTGGTCTGGGTTCGGAGGTGTTTGGAGATGAAGATACCCAAACTCCTGAAGCCTGGGAAGGGAGCTGACTACAGGGCATAGCAAAATGTACCCTTTTTTATTTTTCGCTTATATCTCGATAATGGTTGGTCCTAGCAAAAATGTCTTTACGCACAAAATTAAAACTGACAAAATTTGGCATAAAATAGATTCTATTAATTTTTTTCTTATCCTTAACAGTTTTCTAGTTTTAAGCTGTTGAAAATCGTTATTTTTTCAAAAAATAATTTTTACATGTTTTTGTATTTATAATGTCTCGTACCTTCTAGAGCGTTAAGGCTGGTTTATGTAAGCTATAAACTTAAGAATTTACCTTAGCATTAGCATTATGACTTTGCATTAATAATTCAAGTATAGACAAATGCGTCCTGCGGTACATGGAGCTATAACCTTAACCTTAGCATTATGCCGTTACCCTAGTATATGACAATTTCTAATTTTCAAGTCATAATGCTAATGCCAACCAATCAGAAGAGTATATGTTCGTGGACGACAGCTTGATTCTGGAGATATTTACGACAGTCAATTGACATCTTTCATAATTTTGTTATTTTTGAATATTTCTGTCACATTGTCTTGACTAAAAATGAGTGTCATTGAAAAAGAAGTCCAACTAATACAGTTAATTAAACGATGTAGATATATTTATGATGAAAAACATGTGTCGATTTTACAAGAAGTGACATTACCGGCCTGCTCTTATTGGTTTGCCCTAAGAAGTACGTGAACCGGACAGCGTAATGTAAAGTTTAATGCAAAGTCATAATGCTAATGCTAAGGTAAATGCATAAGTTTGCAGCTTACATAAACCAGCCTTTATATATAAAGTAAAAATACAAAATATAAACAAACATTTATTTATAGAATAATAATTGACAAAACTCAAAAAACATACATGACAACATCAAACATAATCATAATTTTTTCTCCCGGCCGACTATCGTCAAATCATTTTTTTCTCCCGGCCGACTACCGTCAAATCATTTTTTCTCCCGACCGACTATCGCCGCTAATCTAAAGTAATCAAGTGAAACATCTGAATTTTTTCTTGATCTTTTGGGCCTAGTTGGGCCCGAGAGGTGTTCGTGACCAGGTTCTGGGTCGTCCTATATTTCGTCGAAAGACTCTGGAGCATCGCTGCTGTTTAGGATAATCTCGTAATCCTCATCCCAATGAGCGGAACACTGTTCAGGCAGATGTCATGGTAGTTGTGGCATGTAGGGAACCATTTCATACCAGCCTTCTTGCAACTGCACTTGGCACTACATCAGCCTTTGGTGTATTTTCAGAACAACAGGTTCAAAACTGCTTCTGGGGCTTTAGATCTGTGGTAAGCAGGAAGCAGGGGCTCGATCTGATCCCCTTTATTTGATCGTTGTTTAAGATCTTTGAGGTAAATTCGAAAGCTATGCTACTTTGCTGCTCCTTTGGTTGGTAGAAGGGCCGAGATGTTTGATTTCATGGTGGTAATAGATTTGACAAAAGAATGGTACTGAAAAGAGTTAAGAGACGTCTTGTTTTCCTTGTGGAAAGCTGCTGATATCGTGTCGAAGATGATGTGCCGAAGACAAAGTTGTTGCAGCTGCTTTGATGAGTTTGTACTTGCCTTTGTTTTTCCGCATGCTTGAAGAAAATGAATAGGAACTATTTTATGCCAAGTTTTGTCAACCTTAATTATTTACATAAAGACGTTTTCGCTAGGACTCAACCATTATCGACATATGAGTAAAAAAAAAACAAAAAAGGACACTTTTGGTACCTTTATTCATATCGAAACACCCCCGAACCCAGCCCAATAGTCAAAAAAAAGTACGCACAAAAGACTGTACTAGTACAGATTTGTTCAGAATAGAACCATCAATTTATTTCTCCATTATTTTTCTTTGAAAAGTAACTATAATAAATTATCTATTTTTCTGCTATTTTTTTCCTTTTTAATATTCCTATTATTATTAAAATCTTCATCATATAATAATGAATGATGTGAAAGTCATATTAAGTGTAAATGATCTCATTTACTTAATACAATGAACATGAAATTGTTTAGATAATATTATCAGACGAAATTGAAATTAATTTAGCTATCGTAAATATTATATTTTTAAACACTAACGGTAATATGAAAAATTAAGACAATCACACACAATCACAACAAAGAGGTGATTTACATTTACATTTGATTTAGAAATATATGTCTAACATTTAAAATGAGTTTTGTGCAAAATCATTATTTCCGCTTGTTTTTACATTCTTCAGGTTTATTGCAATGATATCCTATTTTTACATTATTTTTTTAAGTAATTACTAAGGCTTTCATGGCCGGCATTTATCATATAAATATAAATAGTTATGTTACATAAAGTGTAGATTAATATATGTATTTAGCTTTTTAACATTCTATAGTTTGTTACAAACCTGCACGAATTGGTGCTAAAAAATGTCTATATATAGTTATTTATACGAACGTGTGAAAAATTAAAGAATTTCAAGGGGATCTCATAGCTGAGTTGGTAGTGTCCGAATAAATATTGAAAGGCCCTGGGTTCAAATCACAGTGCCATGATATTTTCACAAATCTATCTTCGTTATTTATACAATTTAATTTGAACTCTCAACACATGTTCATGGTAACTAGGTTACAGAAATTCACTGTTGAAAAACAGTTATTTTCATTTACAACACATTATATGTTAAAGAGAAATTAACACTAAGAGAGATAGTAACGTAGCAAGAAATCAAAACGCTGAATAAAGAAAAAGACAATTGTCAAAAGAAGAAAATAAGAATCTTATTGACAAACATAGCAATAAGCAAAAATAGTATATTATTATACAAGTGTATAAGCTAGCCTTTAAAGCACGCACGAAAAGTTTAAAGCCACGACGCGTAGCGGAGTGTCTTTAATGTCGTAGTGCTTTAAAGGCTAGCTTATACACGTGTATCATATGCTATTTTTTATTATAAATGCATCATAACCATTTAGAACTGAAAATTATTGCAAATCATACGGTTTTGATTTTTGATCTAGTGAGTATTTGAGCGTTTCCAAGGCGACAGCAATTATTGGTATTGTTTGTGTTAAGTCAACAAGTCAATATTTTTTTTATCATTGTTTCAGTTGTTATTAATATTTATTGTCATTTTTCGTTACCTAGGTAACTCAAAAATTTAGCGTGTTTTAATGGTCGATTTACGCACGCTTTTGTGTGTTTTAAAGAGCGATTATGATGCATGTATAATAAAAAATAAATTAAGAAAAATAAATAATCCAGTGGTAACTATGTTCAGTCTAAATTAATGCACGTCGAAGAAAAATATAACATCCCCTCAGATAAAGGAGTTAAATGAGCCACATTCAACAACACTTACAAAAAAAAAAAATACGGAGAACAAATTCAGAGACGTACTTAGAAGCAGGAATAAAGGAACTACAGCTGAATGAACTACAAAGTAAAGAGTACAACTTATTATTTTATATATTTATATTTAACTACATAGAAGATAATAAAAATTTTAAATATATCGGATAGAGATTTTTATATTCTTTAATATTAGTAATAACAGAAATTTTCAAAAAATAATATTTACACGATTTTTTAAAGAAACTATTACTTGCGGTTGTCCAATTGTTACCAAAATCTAATCAGCTCTTCCCAGGAATGTCAGATTGAGGAAACTGCAGTTAAATATTTTTAAGTCTTGTAGTATTTGAGAAACCGTGGTTCCAACATCCACACAGACACACACACGGACATCATCGTAAAAATGTTATAATCGGATTATAGAGACCTTAAAACGTGCTTATCTTCTAAAATCTGGATATGCAATTTTTAGCATGATTCCAGTACCTCTCTTAGCGAGAGGTAAAAAGAAGAAAATTAAGGGAAACATAACTAATAATGACAAGCTAACATATACAAAAAAAATAAAGAAAAAATTACATCCCACAACAGCTGGCCACCGAGGGAAGATGAGACTAAACCCCTCTCCTCTAAAACCAAAAACAACGAAAAAAAATTATATTGCAACACTAAACGTAAAGTCGTTACTATCGACAGATAAGGAAATAGAGCTGTACGAGTATAATGGATTAAAAGAAATAAAATGGGACATAGTCGGATTAAGTGAAATTAAAAGTGGTAACGAAAATTTATTAAAAATGACTATGGAAACTACTATGGAGAAACAAAACAGTCATATGGTGTCGGATTCTACATGAAACAAAAATGACAAAATAATACCAAAGAAATAAAAAGAATAACAAAACGAATAGCAGCTAAATAAAAAATACATGAACATGTCTACTTAACCATTATATAATGCTGGATTTATACAGCGTAAGCCGTAACGTAACGTACCGTGCTCTAACGTAACGTAAAAAATAAAACAATGCGAACAAATGTGATAATTTATACAGCCGTAAGCCGTAACGTGACGTATCGTGTTCTAACGTATTAAAATCCCAAAGATCGCCAACTTTTATCTTTCTACGTTACGGCAAGTTACGATACGTTGTGGTATTACGAAAATTATTAGTTCTCTATGCTATTGTTTGTTTTTATGTGGCTAATATGGGTTAAAGTTTAGCTTAATATATTAAATGGAAATAAATATAAAAAATACTTCATTACGAATAGTCTTTTCTTGTGGACTGTGACTGACATGAGTGACATGTGTCATGTGTCAAAGTTTATATTAATATATTAAATAGAAATATATATGAAATATAGCGTATTACGAATAAACTAACCTGTGAAATACAAATCTGTCATACACTTATATCGACAGAACATGAGCATACTTTGTACGACAAATCCCCGTAAAGGTTCTGTATAAAATACCTTAGAAAAATCACGCGTTACGATACGTTACAATACGCCACAGCGATGTACGTTACGTTACGGCTTACGCTGTATAAATCCAGCATAAGTGTACGCACCAACAACGAAAGCGTCAGACGAGGAAATAGAAACATTTTACAGCAAACTAGAAAAAACATTCGAGGAAAGTAAGATGAAGAACGTAATCATTATAGGAGATTTTAATAGTAAAGTTGATGACTACATGTTTTCTGCGTATTTTTGCTAATAACTTTTATTTTTCTCGTTTGGTTTTAAGTTTAAAGTATGTTATATTCTAGCAAATTAGGAACATACCGGGAGTTTATTTTATCAGTAAACATAGGGTATATCATTGCCATAGTTACGGTATGAATGTTTGACAGCAATGTATTGAAGCGTTTATTTTATGAGTAAACATAGGCGGTTAACATGGGAAGCAGTTTTTGGTAAATACAAAGGTTTGGCAATAAATCAAGTCATGCTATTGAACATGATAATAGTACATTACATCTTGTACATTATTTAATATTAATTACTTTAATAATATTGCAAAAATTGCAATAAATTACAAAAATTGTCAAATAAATAATTGTTTCAGTTTTTTATTATGCAATATGAAATGATTTCCAAATGTCTCCGTGGCGCAGTGGTCATAGCACTAGCGTCTGGGTCTAGTGTGCCGTGAAATTCAATTGAACGCGCTCCAGATCTGTCATTTTTAATCGCTCAAAAATCAAAGAAATTTTTCGATTTAAATTTAATAATTAGTGAATAAGTGTATATAAGTGTCCGAAGAACCAAAGTTAATATAAAATAAGAAGATTTCTTCGGAGGAAGGACCGTCAGAAGCCAAGAAACTGCGCTCGCTTGACGTGACAGGCGATGCGCTTTTTTCCACAATTGAATGTGAAGCCATGGCCAGCTCTAGTGACGACGGCAGTTTTACTGTCATCAAAGAAAGAAAGGCAGCAAAATTAAATGCAACGAAAAGACAATTCTCGGCAAGTAATCCTATTTTAATAAACAACCGATTCCAAAATTTAGAAAATTTAGAAGAAAGTAACGAGACACCAACAATAAATTTAAAACCAACACCTTTAATAATAAAAAAGACTTTCGGAGATCATTCTAAATTAATCAGTTTACTATCAAAAAATGCTCCAGGAGGATTTTACCTAAAATTTACAAAGACAACAACGAACATATTTTTTACTAAATTGGAAGACAAAATGAATATAAAAAAATTACTTATAAATGATAAAATAGACTTTTTCACTTTTACTGAAAAACATGAGAAAACCCACGGCTTCGTTATTCGCGGATTAGACAGCGAACCAACCATCGACGAAATAAAAGAAGATCTTAAGAAAAACAACATTGAAATAAAAAATATTTACGCCATGAAGAATACCAAAAGACCTTTATACCTCGTTATTACTAATAACAAGGTAACTCTTTCTCACTTAGAGAAAAATGTAAAGCACGTGTGCTACACTAAAGTGACGTGGGAAAGACATCTCAATAAGAGAACAATAATTCAATGCCATCGCTGCCAAACTTGGGGGCACGCGACGGCAAATTGCTTTGCGGCACCACAATGCCTAAAATGTGGAAATGGTCACCTAACCCGCGCGTGCCCTAAGAAGGCAGAAGAACCTCCGAGATGTATCAACTGTGGCGGGGCTCACCCCGCAAACTACACGCAATGTCCAGCGTACCTAAAGAAAATCGAAGACCTACAGCGGGCAGCCCCCCAACAACAACCGATCCAGAAATACATCCCAGCTCCTCCCCCTACTTCGAACGCCTGGCAGTCACAAGCCTCAAGAGCCTCGCAACCTGTCTCCCTCCCTGCCCCTTCCGCAAGAACTGAAGACTTCCCCGCCCTTCCACCGGTAACACAAACCCTTTTTAACAATAAATCACCAAATCCTATACCTACACCATCACTTCCCACAGGAAACACAAGCAATTTCAATAGTCTTTGTAACGAACTCAAAATTTTAAATAGCCAAGTAAATATCAGCAAATTCCTTAATATTATCAAACAACTCAATCAACAACTATCACAAGCAAAAACGAAAACAGAGAAAGGACTTATCCTTCTCGAGTTCACACAAAATCTCGAAAATTATGATTTTTAGGCCCTTAAACATTGTGTCATGGAACTGTTCTACTCTTCAAAGTAGAAAGGGCGAACTAATAAATTTTCTAAACACTCACGACATAGATATAATGTTTCTAAATGAAACGAAATTAGAACCGGTAATAAACTTGAAAATAAAAGGATATGCAATTTACAGGAAAGACAGACCAAGGACACATCACCTCGCTGGCGGTATTGCAGCTCTTATTAGAACAAACATACCACATCAACTCATAGACACACCAGACACCACACTAGAAACACTATGCATACGTTTACTTGACAATACTCACATCATAACAGTCTACAATCGCCCACTAAACACATACACGCAACAAGAACTCTATACACTCTTCAACATATCACACAAAGTCATCCTAATAGGTGACTTGAACGCGGTGCATCAGACGTGGAACAACAACAGAAATAATGCAAATGGCAGAACACTATACACATACATACAAATACATAATGCACAATTACTACACACACCAAGACCTACACATTACCCACAAAATGGCACTACACCTTCTACAATAGACCTATGCATATACAAAAACATACCACATATATCAGACTTAGACAACCTAGACTTACTCAGTTCAGACCACACACCTGTCATATTCACACTTTACAACCAGTACACAGAAAATCACACTAAAACAATCACATCCTACAAAAACACAGATTGGCGCGCATTCAGACAAGAACTGAACACACTCATCACAATAAACAACCTACTACAAACAACACAAGACATAGACACAGAAAGACAAACACTTACAGACAATATAAACACATTAAAACATAAATACACAAAACAGATTAGAATAAATACACAGAAAGACACAATACCAGAACACATTAAACACTTAATAACACAACGTAACAACACACGAAAACACTGGCAAAGAACACAAAACACACAGTACAGAGACACAATGAAACACTTAAATAAACAGATAAGAAATGAAATCTCCATTTGGTCCAATAAAAAATGGACAGACAAATTAAATTCATTGAACATTAAAGACAATTCCCTGTGGCAATTCACAAAATCCCTAAAAAGAAGAAACACAAACATACCAACACTTACAGACAACAACAACACATACTTTACAGACTTCGAAAAAGCAGACATCATAGCAACAACATTTGAAAA
>OW964831.1:27655838-27668338 GCA_943142095.1 Ophonus ardosiacus | reverse complement strand
TACTTACTTACTTACTTACTTACTTACTTACTTACTTACTTACTTACTTACTTACTTACTTACTTACTTACTTACTTACTTACTTACTTACTTACTTACTTACTTACTTACTTACTTACTTACTTACTTACTTACTTACTTACTTACTTACTTACTTACTTACTTACTTACTTACTTACTTACTTACTTACTTACTTACTTACTTACTTACTTACTTACTTACTTACTTACTTACTTACTTACTTACTTACTTACTTACTTACTTACTTACTTACTTACTTACTTACTTACTTACTTACTTACTTACTTACTTACTTACTTACTTACTTACTTACTTACTTACTTACTTACTTACTTACTTACTTACTTACTTACTTACTTACTTACTTACTTACTTACTTACTTACTTACTTACTTACTTACTTACTTACTTACTTACTTACTTACTTACT
This sequence comes from Ophonus ardosiacus, assembly GCA_943142095.1. Taxonomy (NCBI): domain Eukaryota; kingdom Metazoa; phylum Arthropoda; class Insecta; order Coleoptera; family Carabidae; genus Ophonus; species Ophonus ardosiacus. The sequence goes on along the minus strand of OW964831.1, from coordinate 27,667,886 downwards.
TACTTACTTACTTACTTACTTACTTACTTACTTACTTACTTACTTACTTACTTACTTACTTACTTACTTACTTACTTACTTACTTACTTACTTACTTACTTACTTACTTACTTACTTACTTACTTACTTACTTACTTACTTACTTACTTACTTACTTACTTACTTACTTACTTACTTACTTACTTACTTACTTACTTACTTACTTACTTACTTACTTACTTACTTACTTACTTACTTACTTACTTACTTACTTACTTACTTACTTACTTACTTACTTACTTACTTACTTACTTACTTACTTACTTACTTACTTACTTACTTACTTACTTACTTACTTACTTACTTACTTACTTACTTACTTACTTACTTACTTACTTACTTACTTACTTACTTACTTACTTACTTACTTACTTACTTACTTACTTACTTACTTACTTACTTACTTACTTACTTACTTACTTACTTACTTACTTACTTACTTACTTACTTACTTACTTACTTACTTACTTACTTACTTACTTACTTACTTACTTACTTACTTACTTACTTACTTACTTACTTACTTACTTACTTACTTACTTACTTACTTACTTACTTACTTACTTACTTACTTACTTACTTACTTACTTACTTACTTACTTACTTACTTACTTACTTACTTACTTACTTACTTACTTACTTACTTACTTACTTACTTACTTACTTACTTACTTACTTACTTACTTACTTACTTACTTACTTACTTACTTACTTACTTACTTACTTACTTACTTACTTACTTACTTACTTACTTACTTACTTACTTACTTACTTACTTACTTACTTACTTACTTACTTACTTACTTACTTACTTACTTACTTACTTACTTACTTACTTACTTACTTACTTACTTACTTACTTACTTACTTACTTACTTACTTACTTACTTACTTACTTACTTACTTACTTACTTACTTACTTACTTACTTACTTACTTACTTACTTACTTACTTACTTACTTACTTACTTACTTACTTACTTACTTACTTACTTACTTACTTACTTACTTACTTACTTACTTACTTACTTACTTACTTACTTACTTACTTACTTACTTACTTACTTACTTACTTACTTACTTACTTACTTACTTACTTACTTACTTACTTACTTACTTACTTACTTACTTACTTACTTACTTACTTACTTACTTACTTACTTACTTACTTACTTACTTACTTACTTACTTACTTACTTACTTACTTACTTACTTACTTACTTACTTACTTACTTACTTACTTACTTACTTACTTACTTACTTACTTACTTACTTACTTACTTACTTACTTACTTACTTACTTACTTACTTACTTACTTACTTACTTACTTACTTACTTACTTACTTACTTACTTACTTACTTACTTACTTACTTACTTACTTACTTACTTACTTACTTACTTACTTACTTACTTACTTACTTACTTACTTACTTACTTACTTACTTACTTACTTACTTACTTACTTACTTACTTACTTACTTACTTACTTACTTACTTACTTACTTACTTACTTACTTACTTACTTACTTACTTACTTACTTACTTACTTACTTACTTACTTACTTACTTACTTACTTACTTACTTACTTACTTACTTACTTACTTACTTACTTACTTACTTACTTACTTACTTACTTACTTACTTACTTACTTACTTACTTACTTACTTACTTACTTACTTACTTACTTACTTACTTACTTACTTACTTACTTACTTACTTACTTACTTACTTACTTACTTACTTACTTACTTACTTACTTACTTACTTACTTACTTACTTACTTACTTACTTACTTACTTACTTACTTACTTACTTACTTACTTACTTACTTACTTACTTACTTACTTACTTACTTACTTACTTACTTACTTACTTACTTACTTACTTACTTACTTACTTACTTACTTACTTACTTACTTACTTACTTACTTACTTACTTACTTACTTACTTACTTACTTACTTACTTACTTACTTACTTACTTACTTACTTACTTACTTACTTACTTACTTACTTACTTACTTACTTACTTACTTACTTACTTACTTACTTACTTACTTACTTACTTACTTACTTACTTACTTACTTACTTACTTACTTACTTACTTACTTACTTACTTACTTACTTACTTACTTACTTACTTACTTACTTACTTACTTACTTACTTACTTACTTACTTACTTACTTACTTACTTACTTACTTACTTACTTACTTACTTACTTACTTACTTACTTACTTACTTACTTACTTACTTACTTACTTACTTACTTACTTACTTACTTACTTACTTACTTACTTACTTACTTACTTACTTACTTACTTACTTACTTACTTACTTACTTACTTACTTACTTACTTACTTACTTACTTACTTACTTACTTACTTACTTACTTACTTACTTACTTACTTACTTACTTACTTACTTACTTACTTACTTACTTACTTACTTACTTACTTACTTACTTACTTACTTACTTACTTACTTACTTACTTACTTACTTACTTACTTACTTACTTACTTACTTACTTACTTACTTACTTACTTACTTACTTACTTACTTACTTACTTACTTACTTACTTACTTACTTACTTACTTACTTACTTACTTACTTACTTACTTACTTACTTACTTACTTACTTACTTACTTACTTACTTACTTACTTACTTACTTACTTACTTACTTACTTACTTACTTACTTACTTACTTACTTACTTACTTACTTACTTACTTACTTACTTACTTACTTACTTACTTACTTACTTACTTACTTACTTACTTACTTACTTACTTACTTACTTACTTACTTACTTACTTACTTACTTACTTACTTACTTACTTACTTACTTACTTACTTACTTACTTACTTACTTACTTACTTACTTACTTACTTACTTACTTACTTACTTACTTACTTACTTACTTACTTACTTACTTACTTACTTACTTACTTACTTACTTACTTACTTACTTACTTACTTACTTACTTACTTACTTACTTACTTACTTACTTACTTACTTACTTACTTACTTACTTACTTACTTACTTACTTACTTACTTACTTACTTACTTACTTACTTACTTACTTACTTACTTACTTACTTACTTACTTACTTACTTACTTACTTACTTACTTACTTACTTACTTACTTACTTACTTACTTACTTACTTACTTACTTACTTACTTACTTACTTACTTACTTACTTACTTACTTACTTACTTACTTACTTACTTACTTACTTACTTACTTACTTACTTACTTACTTACTTACTTACTTACTTACTTACTTACTTACTTACTTACTTACTTACTTACTTACTTACTTACTTACTTACTTACTTACTTACTTACTTACTTACTTACTTACTTACTTACTTACTTACTTACTTACTTACTTACTTACTTACTTACTTACTTACTTACTTACTTACTTACTTACTTACTTACTTACTTACTTACTTACTTACTTACTTACTTACTTACTTACTTACTTACTTACTTACTTACTTACTTACTTACTTACTTACTTACTTACTTACTTACTTACTTACTTACTTACTTACTTACTTACTTACTTACTTACTTACTTACTTACTTACTTACTTACTTACTTACTTACTTACTTACTTACTTACTTACTTACTTACTTACTTACTTACTTACTTACTTACTTACTTACTTACTTACTTACTTACTTACTTACTTACTTACTTACTTACTTACTTACTTACTTACTTACTTACTTACTTACTTACTTACTTACTTACTTACTTACTTACTTACTTACTTACTTACTTACTTACTTACTTACTTACTTACTTACTTACTTACTTACTTACTTACTTACTTACTTACTTACTTACTTACTTACTTACTTACTTACTTACTTACTTACTTACTTACTTACTTACTTACTTACTTACTTACTTACTTACTTACTTACTTACTTACTTACTTACTTACTTACTTACTTACTTACTTACTTACTTACTTACTTACTTACTTACTTACTTACTTACTTACTTACTTACTTACTTACTTACTTACTTACTTACTTACTTACTTACTTACTTACTTACTTACTTACTTACTTACTTACTTACTTACTTACTTACTTACTTACTTACTTACTTACTTACTTACTTACTTACTTACTTACTTACTTACTTACTTACTTACTTACTTACTTACTTACTTACTTACTTACTTACTTACTTACTTACTTACTTACTTACTTACTTACTTACTTACTTACTTACTTACTTACTTACTTACTTACTTACGTAAATATTACACAAAGATAAAACTTATCACATTTTGCCTATAATTTTGAAAAATTTTGCAAGTCAAAACAGAAAATATCGACAGAAGAAAATTTAGAATTATAAACGTGGCACATTCTGTGAATAGGTGATAACATTAAACAGTTAGTTCGAGCTAAGGGCAAGTAAAATGTAAAACTACTTATGGTACGGCCAATTGGGAGTATAAAAATGAAGGGAAGAGAGAGGGCGAGGATTTTCAACACAACAATTAATTATTTTTGACAAACGTAGTACAAGAGCATTTTCACGACGTTCAAAAAGACTCCTAAAATTAAACATACCTAGCCAACAACTGTTCATACGTTATTGAATATACTGGGTACCTGTTATGAACTTCGTAATAAAGATATTTTAGGAATTTCTTTTGAACAGATTCGAGTAAATCTTGATGGACTTCATATATAGGGTTCCAGAAAATATGGCAGTATTCAAGTTTAGCCCGAACAAATGAATAGTATAGGCTTTTAATAGCTGAAAGATTTTGGAACGATTTACTGTTTCTAATTACAAATCCAAGCATTCTCATGACTTTATTGTACGTGTCTTTTAAATGGGGAGCAAATGTAAATTTAATGTCAAACTTTATCCCAAGATCTTGTGCAGTTGCTGACCGTGATATGATAACTTTATTGACACTAAAACTATATTTAAATGGAGTCAATTTTCGTGTAAAAGATATTGTTGTACATTTGTTTAAATGAAGATATAATTTTTTAATTGAACACAATTGATGTAGGGGTGTTCATTTTCTATGTTTGGTGTTAAGACGTCATCAAAAGGTAGTTCAACTTCTCTGCCGTGTAATATATAGAATGTTGTTTCGCCAGTTGCTGAATTTACAGAATTTCTAATTGCCATGAGTACATATGGTATCCAAGTATCCCAATCTTGTTGAACTTTAGCTACATAATGCGACATGCAATCCGCTAAGGTTCTGTGGAAACGTTCAATCCTGCCATTACACATGGGAAGCAGTACTTTGTAACTTTTTATTTTTAGCATTTTGCATATACTTTTAAAAAGTTCGGACACAAAATTTCTTCCTTGATCTGTTAGTAACTGGCTGGGCACTCCATGTCGTGAAATAATTTCGGTAATGAACGCTTTCGCAATAGTCTCTGCTCGCAGATCAGGCAAGGCTATTGCTTCCGGGTATCGCGTAAATGCGTCTTGCATTGTTAAAATATATTTATTTCCTCTACGACTAGTTAGGAAAGGGCCTAGGGCATTGATACACAATAAAAGGGCTGTAAATTTTCATCAAATTTTTGCAATGGCAACGGCTTCAAATGGGGTGAAATTTTCCGTCGGTTGCAAGATAAACATTTTTGACAGTAATCTTCGATGTCGGTGGCCATGTGCTTCCAGTAAATTTTCTCTTAATCTTTGCCAGAGCTTTATCGTATCCTAAATGTCCCACGTATGGTAAATCATGATATGTATTCATTATTTTTAATTTCATAATCGCTGGCAGTACTCTATCGTCTCGTTCACTTTTTTTCTTTCTTGTATAAAATATTGTCCATGTCAAGGAGAAAGGGCGAATCTTCTTTATTTACAAACTCTATCGTTGTGTGAATGGCAGGGTCTCGCTGTCGTTCTTCGCATATTCTTCCTCTATCCTAAATTGGTTAATATTCCTCGATGACGGCCACATTCACTCTAGGAAGTGCGTCTGCGTTCCCATGTTTTCGCCCTGGTCGATGAATTATTTTATAATCGTACTCTTGTACAGATAAAGCCCACCCCGATAATCGCGAACTTGAATCTTTTATTTTAAATAACCAATTTAGAAGTCGGTGATCAGTTACAATAGTGGACGGCTTACCGTATAAATAGCACCTAAATATTTTGACCGTCCACACAATTGCAAGGCACTCTTTTTCAATGGTCGAATAATTTTGTGCGGCTGAATTCAATGTCCTGCTAGCATAGCATTTTGGGTGTTCCGCGCTTGCAAATTCCTGACTCCTACTACATAAAAATGCACGAACTCGCGGACTGTTTTGGGGACGGGATATTTTTGAATAAGTTCTGATTTAGCTGGATCCGGTTTTACTCCTTTCTCTGAAATGATATGCCCTAAATAATTTGTTTCGTATTTCATAAAACTACATTTTCCGGGTTTCAATTTTAGATTATTTTTCCTCAATCTGTCAAATACCTCTCTTACTCTCTCTAAATGCTCAGTTACGTCATTTTTGCTAAGAATAATAATATCGTCCAAATACACATAGCATTTTGTATGGGTTAGCCCGCTAAGTACGCAGTACATAAGTCTCTGATAGGTACTCGGCGCGTTGCAAAGACCAAAGGGTATTCGGTGCCAGGGGGTACTGCATGCCGTTTCTTCTTTATCTTTGTCAGCTACCGCGACTTGATGATAGACGCTAGCGAGATATAAGGCAGTGAAGAGAGCTGCGCCGTGTAATTGTTGTATTGTTATCCTTTAATAACTTGTTAATTTGGTATTGCAATTCCTGTTTTCGGGTATACAGTACGCGGTAAATAAATATATCAACACGGCATATTACCCATTTCTGAGTGTGACACAATCTGCTTTATTTGGCGTCGGTCGGGATCGAACCCTGCTCCCCAGATTCGCGACCAGACACTCAAAACAGACAAACACTAGCGCCATCCATTGTCATACAATCGGCATTTACGATAATTTTACCGGTAGATACCGCACTTACCGACTGCGTTCGAAAACACAAGTGGTTAAGGTGAAATGTCCCCGTTGCGCGCAGAGTTCAAATGACTAGAAGTCACTATAAAGATTTATTTCCCTTTTTAACAAACATTACACTTCATTGAATTTATATTATATGCAGAAATAAAGAAATATAATTTATTAATTACTATAATGTAAATTCAACAAATCTGACTTTTATATATACACCAAAAACAATATTTAAATTATTAATTTCCCTATATCTCGGAAACTAGCTCACAGAATTTATTCAGATTTTCAGTAAATATATTTAGTAAGGTAGTGTACAAACTATGTAAAAATAAAGAAAAAAACAGTATTAAAAATGCAAAAAACCTACTTTTTTCATACATTTTACACATTTTTTCAAAAACTACGCCATAGATTTTATTTTTACTACTGGAAAGTTTGAAGAATAGCAATGTTCACAATCTTTTAAAAGAAAATCGAAAATTGGATTTTCGGAACATAGTTATAATGAAGAAAATATTATATTTTATTTATTTTCTGGAAAACATGTCATTCAATTTAAAAATATATATTTGGACATCATACTCCCATAAATCCTACGTTTTCTGTGCACATAATAAATAATATTAATTAATTAATTTATAAAATATACGCAATTATAATATTTTCCGTACGAAATTTCAATAATTGTAAGGAAGTGGCGCCACGATTGGAGGTTACGGTAAGTATATTAAGTATAGTTATGCGAGCCTGGCGGTAAGTAGAGAAATTATAGTAATGTTGATATAGAAGAAAAATACAAGGTGAATATAAAACCCGCGAAATTTTTACAAATTACCCTTATTAGTTTGGTGGATGGTGCATTTTTATAGAGTGTGCAGTTTTGTGTTATTGTAAAAAAATGGCTAGTGAACAAAAAGAGGAGACTTTTAGAAAAAAGAAGAGCAAACGGGGTGCTCATTTGATAACGACGATCCCATACAATTCCCAACAAAATTTCTAGATAATTTATAATAGTAGTTTACGTACCTACTATTAATCTTGTACCGTTTATTAATCCAGATGAAATGTTTATATATCGCAAGAGAATTACAACTGCATCAATTTTTAATTTGAAACTGTGTGGAGGAATTCCACTATATTGTAAATTATCTAGAAATTCTGTTGGGAATTGTATGGGATCGTCGTTATCAAATGAGCACCCCGTTTGCTCTTCTTTTTTCTAAAAGTCTCCTCTTTTTGTTCACTAGCCATTTTTTTACAATAACACAAAACTGCACACTCTATAAAAATGCACCATCCGCCAAACAAACTATTGCAAATATTTGCAACTAGTACGTCTAGTATAATACCAAATTTCAGTTTTGTACGATAATTCATTTTTAAGACAGTGCGCCTAAAAAAAATGTTCACACACACACAGACACACACACACACACACACACACACACACACACACACACACAGACATCATCGTAAAAATATGTTTTTTGGAATGTAGGGCCTCTAAAGCGCGCTCACTCACAAAATACAGATTAATTCTGAAAGAGTGTAACATACTTTTACAGCTACTTCTTGAGATTTTTTAGGCCAAAAATATCAGATAAACATGGCAATATCCATTCAAGTTACCAAAATACAAGAGGTTGAGTTGGTATAATAGACAGTGTAAACTATTCATTTTTCAGCGTATATAACTCATACTCATAAACAAATACTGGGACTCGGAATCTATTGAAGGTCACTTGACGTATATCTGTCTATGATATCAAAACTGTAGTCTTAGGAAGAAAATTTTGGTAGTGTCACGCATAGGTCTGCGAGGTTTTATGACAAAAAAAATCGTAATTTGTCTGAAATAATAATAACAAAATAAGAATACAGTGGCAGAAAAATATACAAACGCTCTAATGAATGTTTCTGCCGAGAAAAAAATCAGAAATTATTCATGTCACGTGTCTATAACTTCGTTTTTTCTCTCGCCATCGTAGGTAAACAGAGGTATAGGAATCATTTTAAAAATTGCATATCAAAATTTTGCTGAATAAGTACGTTTTGAGGTCTCTAGTATCTAATTTTAACATTTTTAATGTGTATATGTATGTTCTAAACACGATTTCTCAAAAACTATAAAGAATAAAATTATGAAACTGCATATACCTCATTTTAACATTAATGGCAAGAGCTGATTAGTTAGTTTTGGTAACAATTGAATCACCGGAAGTAATAGTTAATTTTAAGAAAAAACAGTTTTTCTGAAAAAAATGTGTCTAAATATCGTTTTTCGACAATTTTTGTCATAATATAAATAAATGCATATGAGATTCTCTATCTGTTACACACATTCTTTGTTAATTTACAAATTGTATTTTTTTAGTCCATTTCATTACATGTAGCAACCCTAAACCCCATTGAAAACAAACGCGATGACCAAGGCCGGTTCTAGGCGGGTGGGAGAGGTGCAGTCGTACAGTAGTACACCCGGCCCCGCGTTTTCTCCAGCCCCACACATCCTTTCATTTTATTCTTGGAGGAAGAAATAATATGGAGGGAGTATTTGTAATCGCTAGTGAAGTCGCTTCCCCCACTCCAACTTGAATCCCGACCTTGTAGCATTGGCAAAGTCATTGCTGTCATTTGTGTTTATGCCGCAGCCACATCGGTTTTGTTGTACAGTGTTAGGAAATTAGAAGACTATTTTATGTTTAAATATTTTAACTCAGCATGTGTTTTATGTGTATAACACTTACAGTCCTTACTTCATATTATTTTGTTGTATATTTGATGTCTGCTTTTTATTCCGAACGTATGATATTCAATGTTAAATTTCATTTTGGCGATATTTCTTTATTTATTAATTTTATAGCTTGCACTGATTTGAACCAGAAACAATAACAAAAGATACGTCTGCTGGTTTAAATTATATAGATGCGTTTAGAAAATAATGGATCATTAATTATACGGAGCAATGAACAATTTTTAATTTTTTAACTTTAATTAATCACTCTTGTTTCTTATTCATAGCCTATTAGTTTTTTATTTGAATTTTTATCGCATAATTGCAATAAATTGATCAAATATGAGTATTTCATTCCGTATTCACCGCGCGAATCCCCACTCTAACATGAAATACTGACTACTTGCGTCCGTTCCCACCATGTTACATTCCCCTCGCCCATAATACAAGTTTATGCTCTCTCCATATTATTCCTTTCTCCAAGATTTTATTATATAAATTTTTCACCATACTTTCAAATATTGAGTGCGGATAATAATTTTATTTAAGTTTTACTTCTAAGCATGTGAGCTAGATAAAGACATACCAGGTTTAATAATATACACGCTTGACGTATTCACACGTCATCCGCATCTGGCAAATCTATGATTTGTTATCAAGTCATCTGCAGAAGTAGCCCCGCAAAAATATTTTTTTCAATACCTGCGCCGAAAGTGCCACATTTCGTGCCTGTTTTCAAGGACGAAAGTGGCCATTTTCAGCTGAGCGAGTCTTTGTTTCCCTAGTAACTCAAAGTAATGACATAGCGGGATACAATAGGATGTATGACAATCAAGGTGGCATTTTCGACGCAGGTATTGAAAAAAATATCGTGTGCGCTACGGGACGAAAGCATTTCGCGACTCGTCTGGTGGCAACCCTCGCTTCACTCGGGCTGCCAATCCACACTCGTCGCAAAATACCTCTTTTGTCCCTAGTTGCACAATATACTATTTTTCAATACCTGCGCCGAAAGTGCCACCTTTCGTGCCTGTCTTGAGGGACGAAAGTGGCCATTTTCAGCTGAACGAGTCTTTGTTTCCCTAGCGACTCAAAGTAATGACGTAGCGGGATGCAATAGGGTGTATATCACTCAAGGTGGCATTTTTGGCGCAGGTATTGAAAAAAATATCGTGTGCGCTACGGGACGCTTCACTCGTGCTGCCAACCCACACTAGTCGCAAAATGCCTCTTTCGTCCCTAGTTGCACAATATACTATTGCACCCGGCCTCACAAGATCTAAAACCGGCAGTGGCGATGACAAACAGATAAATGTCAATGTTACTTTGTCAGTGTCAAAAATCAAGAGTAGTTCAAGTTTGTGATTAAATACGGCTTGACTTGAAAATATTGAATAATACAAAAGAACTGGCCAGAGAAATACTCCATGGAAAACAAACACATAAATGTCAAAATCAAGAGTAGTTCAAGTTTGTGATAAGATAGTGCTGAAAATATGAATGAGAGTTATTCTGCGACAAGAAAATATTATTGAGTAATGGAATTGGCGAGAGGTATTGTGCTGGCTACGACATGGTACGATATGAAATATTTCTAATTCTAAACTAATGTGATAAGTTCAATTTTCAGTGTTAAAATACTATGTACATATGTGGTATATATCACAAAGGTCGCCTTAAAAATTAAAAAAAAAAAAATGATGGGTGTAGGATAATAATGGATACGTGTATTTATCGGAAATTATTTATTAAAATTGTCGCGATAAGAACGGCTTGCGAGCCAACCACAGAATGTATCAAAATAATATCAACAAGCGATATGCTAACAATGTATTTGCAAGTAAAGGGGTGCCGTTGCCTGGGTTACCACCTGTGAGATGGCTTCCCTCTTTATAACTAGAAAGAGGTAGATCACTCGCGCACTTGCAGTTACGGCGTGGCTTATACAGTATTTCATCACCATTTTTAAATATTTTCGGTGAGACATCTAGCGACAGCGCAAGTCGTTTTTGGGTTTAAATTTTAGATGAAATATGAACAAGTACAACTACTTTCCAATAGAGGCTAAATGACAAAGTATTAAAGATTCCTACTTTATCGTATGAGTCAACTATTGCCAGACAGTGTAAACTAGCGCCTAACTCGCGGCCGAGAAACAAAATAAAGACAGGTGACATTTCCCCTTAATAGTTACCGCGTTCGAGAATTGTATCATATCTACCAGATCCTTCTACCGGATCCATGATTTGTGGATC
>OW964831.1:27650568-27655638 GCA_943142095.1 Ophonus ardosiacus | reverse complement strand
TTTGCTGCTTCGCCGGCCTTGATGACTTCCTCAATTGCGTTAGTTGTGCAGCGTCCCTTTCTGAATCCATACTGATTACGCGAAATCGAGCTTTTAGCGTCTAGTTCCTGTTTAAGTCTGCCCAGGATAATTTGTTCGTAGAGTTTACCCAATTGTGTTTAGGAGACATAATGGTCTCCACGTATGGGCTGCTAGGTCGTGTTTTTTTTGGTTTTTCTATTAAGACCAATTTTGCTTAGAGCTTGTTTCATTTCTTTTGGGCAGGTTTCAGTCATAATTTTAATTATCTCATTTGGGACCCCATCTGGCCCAGGAGCTTTTTTATTCTTCAGTTTGATACTGCCGCTTTTAGTTCTTCATCTTTTATCTCAGGTATGTCGTGTTTAGTTATTTGTATGGGTATCCAGTTAGCCGGCTGGTGTTGCGGAAATAATGTGTTGACGATTTCCTCAAGGTTTCTATGTTCAATACCTTGTGCTGGTTTTCTGCCTTTTAGTCTTTTGGTGACAATTTGATAGCCTTCGCCCCATACGTTTGTGTCGACCTCGTTCTGTATATTGTCCCAACATGCTTTTTGGGCCCTTTTTATCGCTGCCCTAAGTTCTTTTTTTGCTATTGTTAGGACTAGTCTTTCTGCTTCGCTGTTCTCCCCGTCTCTTTTCCTTTTCCTTTGGTATTTTCTGCGGCATGCAAGTGCCATTTTCCTTTTTTCGGCTATCTGGTCATTCCACCAATAGACGGGTTTTCTATTGTGTAAACCACACTTCCGCATTGTGCTGCTACAGATATTCTGTAGTACTTCGTCTAGATGTTCAGTATTCCCTATTTTCTGTGTCATGCTTTCTCTGATGATCTGCTTTGGCTCTTCTGGTTTTATAGTGTTTACATTCCACCTTGGCTGTTTCATCTCTATTGCCCTTTTAGCGCTATCTATCTCAAAGGCTATATATTGATGTAAACTTAGCGTCTCTTCCTCGAGAACTCTCCATCGCATTATTTTCGGTGTCACAGTCTCCGAGGCAAATGTTAAATCAATAATAGAGGTCGACTCTCCTCTGATAAATGTCGGTTTGTGGCCTGTGTTCAGGACAACTATGCCGAGGCTGGCTGCCCAGTCACTCAAAGTATCACCCCTAGGGTCCAATCTTGTTTCGCCCCATTCTGGCGATTTGGAATTGAAATCGCCTGCTATGATACTTTTAGATGGTTGTGGATGTCTCTGAATACTTGTTTGAAGGTCCATCAGGGATGTTTCAAAATCGTCTAGGTTAGTGTTGGGGGAAAAGTATACGCTGTAGAGGATATAACCTTCTATTTTAGCCCATACAAAGCCTTTGCCCACTCCGGTGTTCGTGTATTTTAAATTCTTATTCATTATCTGGATGCACGCGTCTGAGTTTATCCCTTAACCAGTTTTGGCAAAGTTTTATATTTGGTTCGCTTATCAGCAAAATGTCTGTGTTTTCCTTACTTGCTGTTGCATAGAGAAGGTCGTGGGCAGCTCTGCTCCTGCCTACGTTTATTTGTATTATTTTAATTGTGCGCATCTTTAGTTGCTAAATCCTCTTTTGTTTTTGCATTGCCACTCTTAAGACTATTGCTTCTATCTCTCCTCAGCTTTAGGACTAGATTCTTGTACGCTGGGCATCTGAGGTTATTTGCAGTGTGTCCTTTTTTTTCACAGACCATGCAGTAGTTCTCTTCTCTACAGTCTGCTGCCTTATGCCCTGGGGCATTGCATTTCATGCAGTTCTGGCTCCTGTCTGGGCCTTTGCAGCTATTCACAGTATGTCCGAAAGAGTGGCATTTGTAACAGCGTTGCAAGGTGATTCTTTCATCGATTCGACATTTGCTAACGCCAATCTCCAATGTGCCCATCTTTATCATTTCATGTGCCAATTCTTTCGCAGCTATGATGGTAGCATTTTTGGTACCTCTAGCTGTATCTCTGAGACTGGTTATTCTGATATCTTTTTTCCATCTCGTTCTATTTCTTATTTCCTTTTCTATTTCCTCTTCTGTTGTCATTATATCTAAGCCGGTTATATGTAGTGTGATGTCGTCGTTGTGTTTGTGTATATGTATCATTGAACTTCTCTTTTAGTTTCCCCTTTAAGTCATTTGCTTTGTTCCCTCCAGAGAGTACTATTCGTAAGTCTCCAGCTTTTGTCTTATGCATGGTTTTGACTTCTACTTTCATGGTTTTAAAGTCCTCACTGCAGCCTCTTATGCTACTCACCATATCTGCATAAGTCTTGCCGTTTGCTTTGATTGTCATGATTTCCTGTGTTTCATCTTTTTTTGTCTGCTTTTTTAGGTTCTTTGGTCTACTCTGCTTAGTTTCATCCTTGTTTCCTTTGTTAGTTTTTCGGATGTTTTCATATACTTCTATTTTAATACCACTTTTCCTAAATACGTACTCCATTATTTTTTTTGTCTCATCCCATGAGGTTGTCGTACTTGGTGTTACCTTGATGGTTCGTACTTCTTTGTCTATTAGGTCTTTAGCGAGTTGTGTCAGTTTTTGGTATATGTTTTCCAGTGTAGTCAGAGGGCACTGGTAATCCGGAATTTTTAAGCTGTAGATACTTCTTCCACAGCTTTTACTGCCTTCATCTTCTATGTGTATATTGCTAGTGAGGGTTACTGAGGCTATGTTAGGCTTATCTGCTTTCCTGTCAATTATGTTCGGGCCACCTGGGTATTTGTCTCTTATGGTACTGTATAGGCCAGTATCTGTTTTTCGCTGGCGGTGTGTATAATTAATGTGTCCCCGTCTTGAGTCAATGGGTTTCCTTCTTTTTTGGCTAATACTTTAAATACATCCTCTGGCCATTCGTATTTGGCTACTTCGTATATGTCTCCGAAGTTGTTATTTCCTTTTTCTAGTACTTCTTCTATTTCATAGATTTGTTTTGATCTCAAAGACTGTGCGTAGGTAATCTGTGTAGGGCAGTCACTTTGTGTGGCAGCATCAGTCAATTTGGTTATTGTCCTGCGTCGCCTTATCTACCATATCATGTTTATTTCTCTCATGTTCCATGTTTTTTAGTTTTGTTTCCATTTCTTTCCATTGTTTATTGGCTCTTTCTAGGCTATAGGTAAGGTGCCTAGCAATTTGTTTGATTTCAACTTTGGTGTTTTTATATTCCGCGATTATTTTCTTCAGTTTGTCTAGTTGGTATTGCAGGTCGTTTATCGCTTCATATTTTTCCTTTTTGATTAGGCGTATTGAAGATGAAAGCTTGCGTTATTTTGCTATCTACATCCTTTTGTATACATGGTTTTTTGACTACTTTGTATGATGTTTCAAAGCTATCGTCAAATTTGCTTAGATCAATAGATTCTTCCTCTCTTGTAGTTTCTGCTTTCCTTATCACTCCCTCTATGGAGTTTGTTCTCCCCCTAGAGTACGTTTTTACCATACCTCCTTTAAATTGGTCATGCGGGCTGCTTTGTCCTTCAGTTGTTTCAAGCTGTGTGGTGCTTCTGTTTCTTGTTCTTTTCCTTCTAGGCTCGCTTACTTCCACTTGTTCAGAGGGACCAGAGCTTTCCTCAGTCATAGTGTTCGTTCTCATTGGTGGAGATCTTGGAATTAGTGGTTTTCTGCGGAAGAGATCGTCTTCCGATTGGCTTCCACTAGCTTCGTCCACCTTCGTAATGCTACTTGCCTTCAATGTGTGATCTGATGGGGACCGTGTTAGCGCTTTTCCTCTGGACGGGTTCGCAGCTTCTCGTGGTTCTTTATCTGCTTTATCTGTTGTGGCAGACGGCGGGGTTCGCTCCTTGTCTCTCCTTTCTTCCTCTTTTTTTTGGTTTTTTTTGGTTTATATTTGTTTTATTGGGTTCTAAGTCCATATCCACAGGTTAAACCGGGGCATCGTGCGGGAAGGAGCGGGCTGAGTCCGACTGAGAGCGGGGTACACCCAAGGGACATCTGCCCCACCCCTGTACTCAGGGGCCCAGTCCTCATTTGACCGTCCCCGGTTATCCAGACGGGACGGGCTCGCTCGGGGCAATAGGGCTCCGACCACCCTATTCATCGCGCACTTCCTGTCCAGGGCCCGAAGTGCCCGGTTTACTGCTATCTGCACCCTCTTACGTCTCGGCAGAGCAGGCTCACAGCAGCCCTTCTTCCACATCTGCCCCAATAACAGTGTGGCTCCTGGGCACTCCCAACGTGAGAATACAGCTAGCGGACGTAGTATCCTTGTTCATAGCCATGTCCGTCGTAGTGCCCTTCTAGCATCTAGCAAAAGGGTTTCCAGTCTTGTGTCCGTATTCGTAGCCGTGTTGTCTTTCCAATGTCCAATCCATCCAAACCAGTATCCAGTCTCGTGTCCGTTTCCATCGCGGTCTTAGGTGTTCTTGGTCTTCCGGCTTCCAATGAATTATGGCCTGCCGTACTAAGCCCCCCCACCACGACAAGGTGACACCCACGGGGGGGTACTTACTTACTTACTTACTTACTTACTTACATACTTACATACTTACTTACATACTTACTTACTTACTTACTTACTTACTTACTTACATACTTACTTACTTACTTACTTACTTACTTACTTACTTACTTACTTACTTACTTACTTACTTACTTACTTACTTACTTACTTACTTACTTACTTACTTACTTACTTACTTACTTACTTACTTACTTACTTACTTACTTACTTACTTACTTACTTACTTACTTACTTACTTACTTACTTACTTACTTACTTACTTACTTACTTACTTACTTACTTACTTACTTACTTACTTACTTACTTACTTACTTACTTACTTACTTACTTACTTACTTACTTACTTACTTACTTACTTACTTACTTACTTACTTACTTACTTACTTACTTACTTACTTACTTACTTACTTACTTACTTACTTACTTACTTACTTACTTACTTACTTACTTACTTACTTACTTACTTACTTACTTACTTACTTACTTACTTACTTACTTACTTACTTACTTACTTACTTACTTACTTACTTACTTACTTACTTACTTACTTACTTACTTACTTACTTACTTACTTACTACTTACTTACTTACTTACTTACTTACT